>JBBPBX010009418.1:0-11096 GCA_038048925.1 Garcialebias charrua | reverse complement strand
AGCCTGGCTGTTGATCAGTGATCAGTTTATCTTTTTGTTAATCCTTTCTGGATCAATACAAAGTATTTTTCTTTTTCAACATGAAAGAAAGGAATGAATCAACAGAATACTGTATTGTATAAAAATGTTGTCTATTTACCAGTAAGAAACAACACACAGAGCTTCAGTCATTAAACTGTACTTATTGGTTTACATGCAAAGTCAAACCAGGTCTTGCAGCACTAATGACAGAAAGTTACAGAACTTGTTGCCAGCACCACGGGACAGAAACCCGACTCCTCACAGGGTCTCCTGTTACACAGAACCCACCTGGTGTATGAAATGACACCACCTGTCGTTGTGCTTTAGAACCCATCCCGACATAAACCAGATGTGATGAAGAATGCAGCACAGTCACTTACTGCAGGAATAACTATAAAGCAGATGAGGAGCACCCCCCCATACACACAACCCCCTCTGCCAATGAAACTACAGTATGTGCAATCCAATGCACTCTACTACAGCACAGATAACATGGTGGGTGATGTAAAAACAATAATGTTGCAATTGTTTGAGCATTTGTTCACAATAATAAAACTGTCATCAGTGAGTCCCTATATTACTTTTTTTCAAAAATAATGGACCTGAATGTGTCTTCAGAACAACGTATCGATCAGCTGGTCAGGATTCAGGTTTTGATTTCACTTCTAAAGCTCTGAAGTCACAAAAGAAAATGCAGAAAATGGCAGGAATATACTTTGTTAGGTACACCAGTACAATTACTGGTTAACAACTTGCTGAAGTTCGAATAGAGAATTTAAGCGACGTGTTGGTTTTTGTTGAGGCAGGCTGGTCCGAGTATTTCAGAAACTGAGGATCAACTGAGATTTCCACCCACAACCATCTTTAGTTTAAAAAACAGTCAAAAGAATGTTTCAAATCCTGCAAGTCGTCTTTACCACATCTACGTACATGTCTAAATACAGTGAGCTGCCGCCACGTGATTGGCAGAAAGAGGTTTGTGTTAACATGCAACTGAACAGGTGGACCCTAACAAAGTGATTGGTGTGTGTATTTGTCAAATCTGTGAGCTCAGTGTGTATTTGTGTTTTGTTAGCCGGGCACTTGAATTTTGATGGGGTGTAAAGGGGACCTCAGATGTGTTTTTAAAATTTTATGGTATTTCTGTGGGATATCCAGACCCTATTCCTTCAATTTAATGCACAAAATAATTATTAGATAATCAATTATACCCTTTTTAATTCTGCCATTTTTAACTTTCGTTTTGAACGACCGGTTTCTGATAGAAGTTCTGAAGTCCACGCCCTTCAAAGATCTGTTTACGCCCTCTGTAACAGCCAGTATCTGTAATGTGTTGTTGTTTTAAAATTAGCTCTTTTTTTATTACTCATTTGACTTACTGTTAGTGCTAGCTTAAGATAACTTACCGAAACCCGTCTGAGCGCGCCGCAATTTGCTGCTCCTTTTAGCATTAGACCACCCGAATCCGATGCTAATGTTAGCTTGTTCCTCTTCCGGTGTTCGCCAGCTCCGCTCGTTGCACGCGGAGATTTTGGGAGTTATCGCTGTTCCAGTCAAGACAACACAAAGTTCACCAAGTGTCTCCCGTAAATTAATCCATAAGGAGAAGGTCCTCGCTGCTGTGAGGCTGCTGCGAGGCTGCAGCAACGAGGCTGTACAGTTGAAGCTCCGCTCCATCCGCCAGAAGCAGTGTCCCGTTGCCGCCGGTCCCTATGCCGGGAGTCCGCTCGTTTAATTTTTGCCGGCTGCGCGTTGGGAGCGATCGCAAATACACTAAAAATTGAACTAAAACATAAAAATAACAATTATACTTTATTTATAAAGCCATTTAAAAAAACACAGCTGCAACAAAGTGCTGTACACATGAAATTAAGAACATATAAACAAAAGATGAGATGAAATCATGAAAAACAACAGTCATGTGTTTAATACAGAAGTGGGTTGAGCCTAACCAGGGGTTGCTAGGTGAGGGGCTGGACTCAGGTTTGAGGTGATTGGCTGCGGGTTGTGACGTCAATAACTGCAGGAAGTGTGAATCCAGGTGTATTTATCAGTGAATTTTTAACAACGTATAACTTTCCAGTACTACCAAAAGAATTTGCAATTGTCTTTGATGCAATTCCATCTGGTGTGAAAATGTTGATGTCAAATCCTGTACAAAACAGCACGAACTATTTAACTGAAGAATTATTCATTGGTAACTCTGACCCTTTTTTAAGTGAAAAAACTAATAACAAATGTATTAGAGAATTAATAATTAGAGACAGCATTAGTAAACCTGCTTCTATATTCTTCTGGGATAATTTATTTAATGATATCTGTTGGAAAGATGTTTGGTTGTTACCTAGAAAATACTTTATAACTAATAAGATTCGAGAAGTGTCCCTAAAGATTCTGCATAAATGTTATCCTGTAAACTATATAATCTCCAAGTACCGTCCAAACGTAGACCCAATGTGTTCACTCTGCCACAGCTCTGAGGAGACCATCATCCATCTCTTCTGGGACTGTTCTCATACTCAGCTGTTCTGGAAAGACATTTTCATGTATGTAAATAGAAAGTTAGAAATTGACCTACCATTTGACGCTAAAATTATACTGTTTGGTTTCTTTTGTCCAAATATTTCAAGTGAGAAAGTTTTTGTTGTAAATTTAATACTACTCTTAGCCAAATTTTACATCCACAGCTGTAAATTCTCCTTGCTAAAACCTAGATTTATAGTGTTTTCTAATTATATTTCCTCTTACTTATCTACTTTAAAGTATTGTACTAATGCAAAAGCTTTAAAAACTAAAACAATCTGTAACGAATTTCTGTTGTAAGCTGCCCAAAACTCATTATTGTTTTTGTTTATGTGCCTTTATTCTCTTTTATGCTATGCATGCCTTAAGTCTCGAGCCTTGTTTGACATTGTAAGTTTTTTTTGTACTTGTTTTTTTTATAAATAAAAAAATAAATAAAAAAAAGGTGTATTTATCAAAAATAAATAAATCTACTTAGAGTAATAAACCACTGGGTGCATTTTTTTGGCCTTAGGACTGTTTTTTTTATGAAGTAAATACCCAAAGTTTAGTAAAAAAACATTAAAAAGTGAATTTTGCATCTGTGGTCCCCTTTAATAAAACTCAACAACTGATGAACAGAGGCCTCTCAGAAACTCAGCTGGTTTCTAGTTCATGCACCATCTTTCTATGATCACCAACCACATTTCAAACCAGGACCATTCAAGTCAAACCTAATGCTCAGTCCTGCAAGGATGCCTGGGAGCTGCTCAGAAGAATTCTGGGAAATACTGAGTAATAGTAATGGGCTGCTGTTTCTTCTTCTTTCGGCTTTTCCCTTTTCAGGGGTCGCCACAGCGAGTCATCCTCCTCCACCTCACTCTGTCCTCTGCATCCTCTGTCCTCACTCCAACTACCTCCATGTCCTCTCTAACTGCATCCATATATCTCCTCTTTGGCCTTCCTCTGTGTCTTTTTCCTGGCAGCTGCATTTCTAACATCCTTCTACCAATATACCCACTGTCCCTCCTCTGGACATGTCCAAACCATCTCAGTCTGGCCTCCCTAACTTTATCTCCCAGTTGTTCAACATGTGCTGTACCTCTGATGATCTCATTCCTGATCTTATCCATCCTTGTCACTCCTAAGGAGAACCTCAGCATCTTCATTTCTGCTACTTCCAGTTCTTTCTCCTGTCTTTTTGTCAATGACACTGTCTCCAGACCATACAACATAGCACTCCTGAAACTTTTCTCCATCCACTCCATCCTGCCTGCTCTCTTCTTCACCTCTTTACCACATTTCCCATTTTCCTGGACAGCGGACCCCAAGTACTTGAAGTCCTGCACCTTTGTGACCTCTGCTCCTTGTAGCCTCACTGTTCCACTGGCCTCCCTCTCATTCACACACACGTACTCTGTCTTACTACGGCTGTTTAATATACCATATTATTTCACTGGAGTGTTTAGTGTGTATCTTAGATCATTTAGCGTAGATCCTTATACTGTATCCTGTTTCTCTCTATACTTGATATTTTTGCTATGTTGGGTGTAACTGGGACCTCGATTACATAATTTAATTCCACCTCATGGACCACATGTGATGTGAATGACAATAAAACCCTTGAACCTTGTAATGACACAAGAAAGAAGACAAGTGGGAGATAGAGCAAGTGGAAAATAAAAACAAAAAGGTGGGAAGGAAAAGGTTGAATTTAACACATCCAAGAACCCAAAGGTCAATAATCATATAACCCTTTCAAAATAAATATACAGTACTGTATTCATAATATATATCCTTTACACAGGCCCCCACTTCGAAAGATTTGAACAAACTCCTCAAGGCCATGTTTTACACATGCTTTGGTTTCAGAAAGGATGAGCGCTGTTGCCATGTGTTGGACTGCAAATGAAAAGCTAAGGTTCCACTCAGAAACGACATCATTTAAACTAAGCCCAAAAGCCACTTTCATCCTGACCCACACCAGTTCTCCTACAAATGTTCCTGTTATCATCTGCAACCAAGCAGACCTTGAGAAGGAGAGATCACCATAGGTTAAAACAAAAACCTGTTTCCATCAAGAAAGGACGTTTACCATCTCCATGTCAATAAACCAATAAATTACTTCAGTTTCTATTGTCTGTCAACCACCAATAGCTTCTTTAACCCACCTTCTATTCTTCTTCTTCTCTACAGTGGTCAGAAGCCATTCACATGCCAGGACGTCCTGACAGTTTTATTTGCCAGGCGGTGTTGTTGGCACAGTGAATGGCGAGGCCGTCCTGTGTTATGCAGATCAAACTGGGTTACCGAGGGGACAGACGTCAACGAACCATTCACAGCCTAGTTAAAACTCAACCTCAGCGCCATCGCTTCTCCTTCTCTCTGTTGTTTACTCCCCGTCTCTTCTACTTCCCCCACTTCAGTACTGTTTGTAGCCAGCTTGTGTTTCAGCTTATGTCCTGCTGCAAACAAGTACAGGCTTTGTCAAGTTCCTAGCAAAACCTAAATGAAAAAGGAACTGTCTTAATTTAAGTTTCATGTTGTGCTTCTAGACAGGGGAAATGAAAAACCGTGACCAGTGAAATGGAACTGCATAAATCTCTCTTTGTAGTCTGATTCATGTCCACTGTGACCCAGCTCTACAGAGCAGGTGTAATGTACTATAGATGCAGAGCGAAACCATTCCAGTGCACATGCTGGAGGGAGTCATGAGAGCTCCCTGATCAAATATCACTGACACTCAAGGTTCACGTTAATAAGCCTGGTAATGAGACTCATTAGCACAAGGAAAATCAATTAAGCTAAAGGCAAACATTAATTATTCAGGAGGAGCATGTTGTGCAGGGAGGAACTCCTCTGAATGCTAACCTTGGCCTCTGCAGACTGAATTACACATGAACATTAACGCACAGGTAAAAGGAACTCCTTAGGTACACTTTAAACCCTTGTCACAGCTGCACCTCTATTAAAGGTGCAGCTGATTTCATCCCCACTAGATTATTGAAAGAGGTATTTAATATTATTGGTCCTTATCTTCTTGCTTTTTTCAATTCATGTCTGTCCCTTGGAGTTGTGCCTTCTGCTTTTAAACATGCAACAGTCCGCCCCCTTCTCAAAAAAACAAATCTTGATCCCTTGGTTTTATCTAATTTTAGACCCATTTCTAATTTACCCTTCCTCTCCAAAGTTTTAGAAAAAATCGTTCTTATGCAAATTCAGCCTTTTTTGGAAAAAAGCACACTCCTTGATGAATTTCAATCTGGTTTTAGATCCCGGCATAGCACAGAATCTGCATTACTGAGAGTCCATAACGACATAGCTCAGTCAGTTGACTCTGGATGCCCAGTAGCTCTGGTGCTTCTCGACCTCACAGCAGCCTTTGACACTGTGGACCACTCTGTCCTTCTGTCTCGCCTCCATGATTTTGTTGGGATTCGTGGCACGGCCCTGAAGTGGTTCACGTCCTATTTATCTGATAGGACTTTCTCTATCTTGCTCAATGGCTACTCTTCCTCTACAGCCCCTCTTCTGTGTGGGGTGCCCCAGGGTTCCATTTTGGGCCCTCTGCTCTTTTCCTTGTACCTGTTGCCACTTGGATCTATTATAAGACAACACAATGTCAACTTTCATTTTTATGCAGATGATTTGCAGATCTATTTACCATTAAGGCCTGGATCCAGTAACCCAATGTGTTCTCTCTTTGACTGCATCTCTGAAATCAAACATTGGCTAAACAATAACTTCCTATTTTTAAATGACAGTAAAACAGAATGGATTTTATTTGGTAACAAAGATGCAACTGGCCTGGGAAATGTGAATATTAACTTCAGTGACAGTGTGAAAAACCTCGGAGTGACCTTTGATAAGGCTTTACATTTTGATAAACAGATCGCCTCTGTTGTCCGGTCTGGCTTTTTTTATTTACGTCTTTTAAAAAAGGTCAAACCCTTTTTAAACCGTTGTGACTTGGAGAAGGCTGTTCATGCTTTTATCAGTTCTAGGCTCGATTATTGTAACGCTCTGTATGTTGGTGTGCCTCAGTCATCACTGAGCCGCCTCCAGCTTGTTCAGAATGCAGCAGCTCGCCTTTTAACCAACACTCCTAGATGGGACCACATCACACCTGTTTTATTCTCTCTACATTGGCTTCCTGTCCGTTTTAGGATAGATTTTAAACTTTTATTATTTGTTTTTAAAGCTCTGAATGGCCTCGCTCCTACTTATATAACGGAGTTGTTAAGTTTCCCCGCCCGCTCCAGGTCTCTGAGGTCAGATAGCCAGCTCCTGCTCTCTGTTCCACGGACAAAATATAAACGTTGGGGTGACCGTGCCTTTTCTGCGGCCGCACCTCGACTCTGGAATACACTCCCACTTGAGCTACGCCAGATTACTGAACTTGGCCCTTTTAAATCAAAGCTTAAGACTTTTTTATTCAAACTGGCTTTTAGTAATTAAATATGTGGTGACATTTCTGGTTTTATTTTTGCTTTTATGTTGTGTTTTTCTTGATTTTTAATCTGTCTTTTTAAGTACTGCACTGTTTTTTGTTAAGCACTTTGGTCACCACCACCGTGGTTGTGTAAAGTGCTATATAAATGAATAAATGAATGAAATGAATGAATAAAGCACATACAGGCCCTGGACATTTCTAAGACCTTTTAAAATGGACAGACATGAGGTGTTTGGTTTAAAACACTCATCTGAGTGAAATAACAAGGAACACATTATTGAGGATGGTGTTTTGGTAGGCTGGGGTGATCCTAAATACAGGGTAGGCTGGGGTGATCCTAAATACAGGGAGTCCTCGAGTCACGGCGCCCTCGACCTATGGCAACTCTGATTTACGAACGGACCTACGAACAGTACAGTTGTACATTAAATACAGCACTGTATGTGTTTTTAGGTGTTTTTAGATGAAAGTGTGTTAGCTAACCAGTTGTAAACAAAGTTCTGTGCATGTTTATGAACCAGTATGTACGTTTGTGTTGAAAAACGGATGTTTGGCGCAGCGCTACCATACATTTTCCGACTTACGAACGAAAATCTGGACTTACGAACGCACGTGCTATGGGTTCCGACTTACGTCAAAATCGGGTTACGAACGGTCCTTAGGTCCGGAACTCGTTCGTAAGTCGGAGACTCCCTGTACACAACTCTGCTCTATTCACCATGAATGGGTAACTCTTCAACACACACAGTTAACTTACTAGAAAAGACTGATCAAAACACATTGTAGGTAGTGGGTCAGCAGCAGGGAGAGGAGGGAAAAGGGCAAAAAAAATTAAAAGGAGAACTGGAACAACTTCTGTGCTGTGTGATATGACATTGAATGTTCATTCAACCTTTATTTATACAGGTTAGACACATTGAGCCTCGGGGACTCGTTTACAATAGAGACCATAACAAAACGTGATGACAACAGTAGACAACAAAGACAATAGTAGACAATCATAAAAGAAAGCAATCAAACTGAGAAGAACAAATGAAAAAAATGGTATTAAAAAACAAAACAGAAACCAGCTAGGTTGTAAAGCGATGTAAAATACTAAAAACCGGAACATGTCTGCATTGGTTTATGCCAGGAACTTAGTAGACGTTTGACCACTAAGAGGTCAAGGCCAAGAGCTGCAGATCTTTTTGCAAGATATTCCAGGAAACAGGAGCAGAGTAGGAGAAGGCTCTTTTGCCTAGTTCAGTCCTCACTGAAGGAACACTGCAGGTAATAATGTCCTGAGAGCGCACGCTGTAGCTGTACACATATAGGAGGGGATGTGTGAAGGCAACAACTAAGGAGTGATTTAAAGATGAAAATGTACAAGTGGGAGAGTCTACATGAAGTTAATGATGACCAGTTAACCAGTGAATACAGGGTGCAGTGGTGTGTACGATAGTCACAGCCAGTTATGAATCTTGGCACACCATGATAGACAGTGAATACAGGGTGCAGTGGTGTGTACGATAGTCACAGCCAGTTATGAATCTTGGCACACCATGATAGACAGTGTCCAACATCTGCAGGGTGCTTGTAGGAGTGTTCATGTACTTTGTAAATAATGTCACTTTACTCAATGGAGGAAAGGAAAGTAGCAGTTACAAGGCGTTTCCTAGCATTCAGTGTTGAACAGGATCAATTTCTGAAAAAGAAACCCAGTTTAATTTTCATTTTGCTTACTAGGTTTTCCACTTGAAACTTAAAGGAGAAATACAAGTCAACCAAGGTACCCAAATATTTGTAGGAATCAACAAACTCAATTGGAACACCACTCAACATTAAAATCGAAGGAAGAACTGCTGGGACTGACTTTCTGTTTGAAAACAACATCCCTTTGGTTTTGTAGGCGTTTAGGACAAGTTTGAGACGGAGCAAGTCTGTCGGGATGATGTCAAAGGCGGATTGCAAATGCTGGAAAACCTTAGCAACTGTTTTGGCTCAACAATAAACAACTGTGTCATCAGCATAGAAATGTAAGGATAGATCAGGGATAATCTGACTTACATTACCTATGTAGATTGTGAAGAGGGTGGGTCCTAAGACTGAGCCTTGCTGCGGTACACCATTGTTGACCATTAAATAACTGGAGGAAGTACCATTAGAAGCCTACAAAAGTTAATTCTGGTCCTCTGGACATTCTAAAAACAAAACAAAACAAATTGTAGAAACGTTTCGTCTTTCTTCCTGAAGACTGAAGAAGTCTTTCGGAGGAAAGACAAAATGTTTCTACAATTTTTTAGTTTTTTTAGTTTAGTTTAGTTTTTTGAATGTCCAGAGGACCAGAATTAACTTTTTTAGATTTTTCTACCTGGATTATTGAGCATGCATCAGGATACCATTAGAAGTGATACAAAATGTTTAAATAGATGCACATGAAAAATATTCAACTACAATCAATTTAAAAATATCAAACTTCCTGGTTTACTCAATAGTTTAACTTTGACTCAAAACTGTTAAATTACTTTAAAGAGGGGAGATATCATTTTGTGCTTTATAGCACAGCATATTTTCTCACAAGTCTCCTAAAACTGTATCACTTTATTTTGGGTTTTCCAGTTCAGATTTTTTTCAAATTTATTGACCCTGAACTGCAGATAGAATAAAACATATCACTATTTTAGACTAGATTTTTTCCCCTTTTCATCTTTACCTCCTTTAAAACATATTTTCAAATCCACCGTTTCAAACTAAAATCATTCTGTAACAATGTGAGCAGCCAAAACCAGACATAATAGACATTTTTATAGATGGCTGATTGTTAGTGTCAGACATAGCAATTCAAACTGTGTTTTTACTTAAAATGTGTTCCTGTGTTTGTTTTTTCAGATAACAATATACTGTAATTACATTTTGCTTGAGTAATTACTGGTATCTTAAAATAGGTTCTAATAGCTTCCTATCTAAACCTTCAATCACTTACAGTTTGTTGTTTTTTAGAACACAGTTACTATTATGGAGCAGCACAGTGGTGAAGTGGTTAGAGCTGCTGCCTCTCAGGGAGCAGGCCCCTGGTTCAAATCCCGGTCCAGGGGCCTTTCTGGGTGGAGTTTGCATGTTGTCTTGGTGCATGCGTGGGTTTACTCCGGGTACTCCTGTTTCCTCTCACAGACCAAAAACATGCATGTTAGACTGATTGGTAACTCTAAATTGTCTCTAGGTGTGAGTGAGAGAGTGAATGGTTGTTTGTCTCTATGCGTCCCTGTGATGGACTGGAGACCTGTCCAGGGTGTCCCCTGCCTCCAAGCACAGCTCTAACGTCATCCTCAAGTATGCTGAAGACACCACCGTCTTGGGCCTCCTCACAAACAACGACGAGTGCCTACAGAGATGAAGTGAAATCAATGACCAGGTGGTGTCAGGAAAATAACCTCACTCTATGTGTCAG
Source organism: Garcialebias charrua (assembly GCA_038048925.1). Taxonomy (NCBI): domain Eukaryota; kingdom Metazoa; phylum Chordata; class Actinopteri; order Cyprinodontiformes; family Rivulidae; genus Garcialebias; species Garcialebias charrua. The sequence continues at coordinate 693 of JBBPBX010009418.1, read as the reverse complement.
CAAAACAAAGGAGATGATAGTGGACTTCAGGAAACAGCGTGGAGGCCAGCACTCCACCTTCAACATAAACAACGCTGAAGTGGAGCAGGTCAGCAGCTTCAAGTTCCTAGGCATTTAAATCATCAAGATCTAGACTTTACACACGAACACTGTGGTCAAGAAAGCCCAACAAAGACTCTACTTCCTAAGAAGACTAAAGAAGTTTGGTACGAACACCGGCATCCTCACAAACGTTTATAGGTGCACCACTGAGAGAGCCGGAACGCTCTACGGAGGTGGTGCAGTCTCCACACCACCCAGGACATCTACCACAGCCGATGTCTGTGTAAAACACGCAGCGTCATTGAGGACCACAGGCAGACGATACAGGAGTCTGTCATCTTGTACAAAAGAACAGCTATTATCCAAAGGCTGTCAGATTAATGAACTCTCAATAAATAACACTGAACAACTGGCAATAACACTGCACCAAGCCACACCTGTGACAACTAATATGACTTGGCTTGTGACAGCTAATGTGCTTATTATTTATACATCTGCACTATGTGGCTGTATCTAAGCTAATAGTAGGCTCTATCATGTATGATACAGTTTCTATGTATCTACCTTAACATCATACAGTATATCACTCTCGGTGTCACTACCTGTGCTAACCTGTCACACAACCTGTGTAGTACTGTATATGTTAATTAT
>JBBPBX010009417.1:48431-60128 GCA_038048925.1 Garcialebias charrua | reverse complement strand
GCGGTAGAGAGCGGCATTAATTCACTTTTGTCCCAGTTAATAGAAAAACCAGAGAAGCGGCCAAAAATTGTTGACCACTGTCAAAAGAGAAGATAACGATTTCCGTGGGTTGGAGACATATAAAAGTATATAGTCAGCATACAGCGAAATATGGTGTTTACTATTAAACATCTCGATAGGGGATATTAGGGGTTTTTGCCTAATGCTGGCAGCCAGAGGTTCAGTAGTTACTGCAAAGAGGAATGGGGAGAGGGGACAGCCTTGGTGTGTACCACGATGGATAGCAAATGGACAAGAAATATTCTGATTAGTAATGACGGAAGCAGTTGGGTGTGAATAAATTATTTCGATCCATTTCGTAAACAAAGGTCCAAAACCAAATTTTTTGAGCACATACATCATATAAGGCCATTCTACTTGGTCAAATGCACGTTGTGCATCTAGGGAAATAACAACGGACTTATCTGGATGGTTTGAATATAATATATTCAAAAGACGACGCAGATTAAAAAACATATGCCTTCCTGGCATAATGCCATGATCCGGGTGGATAATTAAACCTATGTATTTTTTTAGTCTATTAGCTAAAATTTTCCCTAGGATTTTCGTTTCTAGAGGTAACAATGAGATTATACGATAGGATGAAACAATCTCTGGACAAATATATTTTTAACATATTTCTTCACTCTGTCACTATCTCCTGACAGACTGATGTTAGACAAAGTAATCTCTGAAAAAAACTATAGTCCCCTTGCTTCTCTAAAAGCATTTCTAAAAAGCCACAGTGACCCGCCGTTAACCAGCCAATAAAAACAGAGCTTCTCACTTCTCACGCTCCTAACTTACGCCCCCCTGTCCCAGCCCCTGCGGCCGCGCAGGTTCTCGTTCAAAGTATTGCAAAGCGATGCAGAACTGTTTTGTATGTGACACAAATGTATTAAATTCCCCTTCTTCATCCCTGATCTGGACTTTTCTTTTGTTTTTTTGCCAAAAGTCAAGTGATCGCTTCCTCCTCCACTGACTCATGACAGAAACATTGAGGAAATGAATGAATTTGTCACGAGCGAATTAAACTCATGTCCAACGTGGCTGCGCGAGGCTCAGCAGATTTCATGGTGTTCTGGTGTGCTGGACCAGCGCTCCCTGTTTTTATTTTATTTTTTAGAACGTTTTATTAACATATAATCACAGAACTTTGCAGCGGCTGACAGGACATGCAGTGGAGGCGGAGCATTCGGAAGCAGAGCTGAATTTCAGCGAGAGCAAGAGGGAGCAGAGCCATATATGGCTCTGAGGGGGAGGGACCAGAAACGTGTCTCTGTTCAAAATTTTCCTAAGTTCCAGCGTGTTCCAGAAATTACATATAGCACCTTTAATGTTGTTTGTTTTGTTTTTTATATCAGAGAAAGAAGCCGAAGAGGCCAAAGCAGCACGCTAACACCTCACCTGAAGACGTGCACGCCAGTCATGGAGGGATGGAGATGATGTGAAGGAGAGCAGGAAGAGGACCGCCATGATCAGGGATCAGACTCCTGAGACTTTCACTTCAACGGAGGAACTTTTCTATTCAGACGAACAGGTGACGCAAAGTGAAGAGGAATGCAACATTTAGGGTGCCTTTGGTTGTTCTTCAGAGTGAGTGGAGCTTCAGGAGCAGAACAGCCTCCACGTTCATCATGTGCCAGGGTTTTAACTTTAAAGCTGCTAAATCTTCCATTCCTTTTGATCTGTACGATTTTACAAGGTTTATTATCTTTGGGTTTTCTAGACAGTTATCACAGCAAGGACTTCTCTGGTGTCACACGTTTCCTTCAGCGTTTTATAAGTTAAGATGAGGACAGAAACAAACCGTTCTAATCATTTAATCATTTAGAGTTTGTGTTTTTGGGGGTTAAGATGAGCTCAGTTTCTAATTTCGTCTACAGTTTAATGTGCCGCTCAACTTTTTTTTCCTCGTGATTTGAATAAAACAAGAATCTTTAGGGGTTTTTTTTCTGTAACTTTTATTATCTCAAGTTCTGGTCCGTTCTCATAAATGAGCTATTTTACACAGATGTAGGAATTTGCCACCTTCCTTATCGGCACGTCAAGAACATATTAACACATTTTATACACACCTGCCTCAAAGATCTACATGCATACACCTTTCAGTTGGTCCTCGTGTTGCAGAACGTTTAAAGGACTTCCCTAAACATTTCAGTGGGACATGGTGTCCTGCTGTTAACGACGGTCCTGTTTGGACACTTAAGGTTCACACAGGGACGTATCACTTAAAGAACTTTACATGTGAAGTGAAGCTGGGAAGCTTAAAATCTGTAACCAGGTTCTGACCTTTTCCTTCCTGATACTCCTGCTTGAACATTTTGTGAACGTGCATGAATGTTGGGATAAAATCAAAGAAGTGCGTCTTCCAGGTTGGAGCAGGAGAAACAACAACAACAATGTGAGATTTGGATGTTAAAGCCTTTTTATTTGGATGATGTGTTCACATCACAGCAGTGTTTTACTCATTCATATCAGCAAAGCTTCATGTTGCTCCTTGAGCTCGGCTGTTTAGCTTCAGTAGTTTTGTGCTCAAAGCTCAGAAATATGGTCCAGGTTTCTAGAAATGTGTGCACGTGTTGGAGGAACAGCGTAGACCCACTCGTGTTCCTGCTTGAAACCTGTTTAGTCCAGACTGTGTTAAAATATATTCTCCAACTGTACATCAAATCCTTGTAAAGGGCCGAGTTTTAGTCATCTGGGTTGAAGGTTTATTCTCATAAGTTTCTGTTAATTCTCGTGGAAAGTTTCCAACTCTTGAAAGTCCCACGATTTTAAACACACCAGGAGCGGTTCAAGTCACATCTACAGAAGTTACATGTAAAACCATCGTATTTGTACTGTAAGTGTCCCAAGAGGTGAGGAGTGTGGTTCTCCAGGGTTGGAGGTTGTGTGTTGTTTCTGCCACGGATCATTTGTTGGTTTAAGAACCGATGGTTTAAATCATGGCAGAGTAAAACTCTGCAGACTTTACAACAGAAGTCAACTGTAAACGCTGCAGGTGGACGTAACGCACCTGCAGTTTGGTTTGGAGTCACCTTCATGAAGAAAGTGACGGAGCCACGTGTGAACTCCAGCAGCACCAACAATAAACTTTCCATTATGTGTGTGCACGCAGATTTCAAAATAAAATAATTCATCTTAAGCTTGTTGCTCTGAGTGTTTGTGTGTATTTGTGTGAGAGCAGCTGCAGTTAGTTCAGTGAGCTGCAAAAGGATTCACCCCTCCATGATATTTAGATTGAATTTTTTGTTTTTATTATGAACCTACACAAAACACTCCTGATAAAAAAAATAAGAATTTGTTTTAAATACTAAAAGGAAGAAGTTGTGTATTCATCCCCTTTTTCTTTGACTGCATCAGTTAAGTAACATCTATGTGGTCAGATGAGTAAGCACTGTCCCCACAGTGAAGCACGGTGGTGGCAGCATCATACTGTGGGAGGGTTCTCTTCAGTGGGGACTGAAAAACTGTTCAGAGTTGAAGGAAACGGAGCGAAATGGACAATTTATTGAGAACCCGTATTAGAAATGCAGCCTCTGGTCTTCTGGGTTCTGTTTTTAGAATAAAGCCTGTGTTGCATCTTCAAAGTGATTTCTGCAGATGAAAAGATGCACTCTTAATTAGAAGTCTCGAAGGAGAGGTTCACGATTCAACATTTTCACATGTGTACAAAACATACTCCTCTAAAATCATACAGAAAAATGGACTCAAACCTATTTTATTAAGTGAAAGTGAAAACACCATGTAACCACCATGCAGCTGTGAGAGCAGCAGACACATTTTAGAGACTTAAATATTTAACAGCTGATGTTTTGAGACAAGTCGCTGCATCAGCTTCTGTCCTGTTGTAAGGAACTGGAAGCTGGTGTGCACTTGAACTGGAACCAGCAGTGCACAGCTCTTATGTGTTTGCATCAATTGAAGATGCTGCTGTTGATTGTACATTAAAAAATTCACATGTACCCTTGATGTGTGTCTGTATTTGCCATGTGGGAGAATAGCAACACTACTGGGTGTATATATTAAAAAAAAAAAACTTTCATTTTTTAAAAAGTGTTCTTAAAAATGGTGAACTACTCCTAAAGTGAGTGGCAGCTCCACCGTCCACATGTATTTGGATGCTGCACCTAACAAGGTTGAGTCAGATCCTCTGGATGGATTCTTCTTTGTTGAAATATTTTGTCTTTTTTTTTCAAAAGACTTCTTCAGTCTGAGGAGCTGCAACAAACTCAGTCTTATAAATAACACCTTAATGAGAAAGTTTTATTCAAATTTAAAAAATCTAAATCTTCTAACCTACAAAGCTTTCAACAATCTAGCTCCATTTTATATTACAGATCTTATTGTTCCATGTTTTCCTAACAGCACCTCACTCTCAGACTGCAGGTTTACTCGTGGTTCGTCAGTGGCGGCCCTAGCCTATTTGGAACCATTCAGCCAAACTGGTTACAGACTGGAACCATTCAGCCAAACTGGTTACAGACTGGAACCATTCTGCCAAACTGGTTACAGACTGGAACCATACTGCCAAACTGGTTACAGACTGGAACCATACTGCCAAACTGGTTACAGACTGGAACCATACTGCCAAACTGGTTACAGACTGGAACCATACTGCCAAACTGGTTACAGACTGGAACCATACTGCCAAACTGGTTACAGACTGGAACCATACTGCCAAACTGGTTACAGACTGGAACCATACTGCCAAACTGGTTACAGACTGGAACCATACTGCCAAACTGGTTACAGACTGGAACCATACTGCCAAACTGGTTACAGACTGGAACCATACTGCCAAACTGGTTACAGACTGGAACCATACTGCCAAACTGGTTACAGACTGGAACCATTCTGCCAAACTGGTTACAGACTGGAACCATTCTGCCAAACTGGTTACAGACTGGAACCATTCTGCCAAACTGGTTACAGACTGGAACCATTCTGCCAAACTGGTTACAGACTGGAACCATTCTGCCAAACTGGTTACAGACTGGAACCATACTGCCAAACTGGTTACAGACTGGAACCATACTGCCAAACTGGTTACAGACTGGAACCATACTGCCAAACTGGTTACAGACTGGAACCATACTGCCAAACTGGTTACAGACTGGAACCATACTGCCAAACTGGTTACAGACTGGAACCATACTGCCAAACTGGTTACAGACTGGAACCATACTGCCAAACTGGTTACAGACTGGAACCATACTGCCAAACTGGTTACAGACTGGAACCATACTGCCAAACTGGTTACAGACTGGAACCATACTGCCAAACTGGTTACAGACTGGAACCATACTGCCAAACTGGTTACAGACTGGAACCATACTGCCAAACTGGTTACAGACTGGAACCATACTGCCAAACTGGTTACAGACTGGAACCATACTGCCAAACTGGTTACAGACTGGAACCATACTGCCAAACTGGTTACAGACTGGAACCATACTGCCAAACTGGTAACAGACTGGAACCATACTGCCAAACTGGTTACAGACTGGAACCATACTGCCAAACTGGTTACAGACTGGAACCATACTGCCAAACTGGTTACAGACTGGAACCATACTGCCAAACTGGTTACAGACTGGAACCATACTGCCAAACTGGTAACAGACTGGAACCATACTGCCAAACTGGTTACAGACTGGAACCATACTGCCAAACTGGTTACAGACTGGAACCATACTGCCAAACTGGTTACAGACTGGAACCATACTGCCAAACTGGTAACAGACTGGAACCATACTGCCAAACTGGTTACAGACTGGAACCATACTGCCAAACTGGTTACAGACTGGAACCATACTGCCAAACTGGTTACAGACTGGAACCATACTGCCAAACTGGTTACAGACTGGAACCATACTGCCAAACTGGTTACAGACTGGAACCATACTGCCAAACTGGTTACAGACTGGAACCATACTGCCAAACTGGTTACAGACTGGAACCATACTGCCAAACTGGTAACAGACTGGAACCATACTGCCAAACTGGTTACAGACTGGAACCATACTGCCAAACTGGTTACAGACTGGAACCATACTGCCAAACTGGTTAACAGACTGGAACCATACTGCCAAACTGGTTACAGACTGGAACCATACTGCCAAACTGGTTACAGACTGGAACCATACTGCCAAACTGGTTACAGACTGGAACCATACTGCCAAACTGGTTACAGACTGGAACCATACTGCCAAACTGGTTACAGACTGGAACCATACTGCCAAACTGGTTACAGACTGGAACCATACTGCCAAACTGGTTACAGACTGGAACCATACTGCCAAACTGGTTACAGACTGGAACCATACTGCCAAACTGGTTACAGACTGGAACCATACTGCCAAACTGGTTACAGACTGGAACCATACTGCCAAACTGGTTACAGACTGGAACCATACTGCCAAACTGGTTACAGACTGGAACCATACTGCCAAACTGGTTACAGACTGGAACCATACTGCCAAACTGGTTACAGACTGGAACCATACTGCCAAACTGGTTACAGACTGGAACCATACTGCCAAACTGGTTACAGACTGGAACCATACTGCCAAACTGGTTACAGACTGGAACCATACTGCCAAACTGGTTACTGGAACCATTCTGCCAAACTGGTTACAGACTGGAACCATTCTGCCAAACTGGTTACAGACTGGAACCATTCTGCCAAACTGGTTACAGACTGGAACCATTCTGCCAAACTGGTTACAGACTGGAACCATTCTGCCAAACTGGTTACAGACTGGAACCATTCTGCCAAACTGGTTACAGACTGGAACCATACTGCCAAACTGGTTACAGACTGGAACCATACTGCCAAACTGGTTACAGACTGGAACCATACTGCCAAACTGGTTACAGACTGGAACCATACTGCCAAACTGGTTACAGACTGGAACCATACTGCCAAACTGGTTACAGACTGGAACCATACTGCCAAACTGGTTACAGACTGGAACCATACTGCCAAACTGGTTACAGACTGGAACCATACTGCCAAACTGGTTACAGACTGGAACCATACTGCCAAACTGGTTACAGACTGGAACCATACTGCCAAACTGGTTACAGACTGGAACCATACTGCCAAACTGGTTACAGACTGGAACCATACTGCCAAACTGGTTACAGACTGGAACCATACTGCCAAACTGGTTACAGACTGGAACCATACTGCCAAACTGGTTACAGACTGGAACCATACTGCCAAACTGGTTACAGACTGGAACCATACTGCCAAACTGGTTACAGACTGGAACCATACTGCCAAACTGGTTACAGACTGGAACCATACTGCCAAACTGGTAACAGACTGGAACCATACTGCCAAACTGGTTACAGACTGGAACCATACTGCCAAACTGGTTACAGACTGGAACCATACTGCCAAACTGGTTACAGACTGGAACCATACTGCCAAACTGGTTACAGACTGGAACCATACTGCCAAACTGGTTACAGACTGGAACCATACTGCCAAACTGGTAACAGACTGGAACCATACTGCCAAACTGGTTACAGACTGGAACCATACTGCCAAACTGGTTACAGACTGGAACCATACTGCCAAACTGGTTACAGACTGGAACCATACTGCCAAACTGGTAACAGACTGGAACCATACTGCCAAACTGGTTACAGACTGGAACCATACTGCCAAACTGGTTACAGACTGGAACCATACTGCCAAACTGGTTACAGACTGGAACCATACTGCCAAACTGGTTACAGACTGGAACCATACTGCCAAACTGGTTACAGACTGGAACCATACTGCCAAACTGGTTACAGACTGGAACCATACTGCCAAACTGGTTACAGACTGGAACCATACTGCCAAACTGGTAACAGACTGGAACCATACTGCCAAACTGGTTACAGACTGGAACCATACTGCCAAACTGGTTACAGACTGGAACCATACTGCCAAACTGGTAACAGACTGGAACCATACTGCCAAACTGGTTACAGACTGGAACCATACTGCCAAACTGGTTACAGAGTGGAACCATACTGCCAAACTGGTTACAGACTGGAACCATACTGCCAAACTGGTTACAGACTGGAACCATACTGCCAAACTGGTTACAGACTGGAACCATACTGCCAAACTGGTTACAGACTGGAACCATACTGCCAAACTGGTTACAGACTGGAACCATACTGCCAAACTGGTTACAGACTGGAACCATACTGCCAAACTGGTTACAGACTGGAACCATACTGCCAAACTGGTTACAGACTGGAACCATACTGCCAAACTGGTTACAGACTGGAACCATACTGCCAAACTGGTTACAGACTGGAACCATACTGCCAAACTGGTTACAGACTGGAACCATACTGCCAAACTGGTTACAGACTGGAACCATACTGCCAAACTGGTAACAGACTGGAACCATACTGCCAAACTGGTTACAGACTGGAACCATACTGCCAAACTGGTTACAGACTGGAACCATACTGCCAAACTGGTAACAGACTGGAACCATACTGCCAAACTGGTTACAGACTGGAACCATACTGCCAAACTGGTTACAGACTGGAACCATACTGCCAAACTGGTTACAGACTGGAACCATACTGCCAAACTGGTTACAGACTGGAACCATACTGCCAAACTGGTTACAGACTGGAACCATACTGCCAAACTGGTTACAGACTGGAACCATACTGCCAAACTGGTTACAGACTGGAACCATACTGCCAAACTGGTTACAGACTGGAACCATACTGCCAAACTGGTAACAGACTGGAACCATACTGCCAAACTGGTTACAGACTGGAACCATACTGCCAAACTGGTTACAGACTGGAACCATACTGCCAAACTGGTTACAGACTGGAACCATACTGCCAAACTGGTTACAGACTGGAACCATACTGCCAAACTGGTAACAGACTGGAACCATACTGCCAAACTGGTTACAGACTGGAACCATACTGCCAAACTGGTTACAGACTGGAACCATACTGCCAAACTGGTTACAGACTGGAACCATACTGCCAAACTGGTTACAGACTGGAACCATACTGCCAAACTGGTTACAGACTGGAACCATACTGCCAAACTGGTTACAGACTGGAACCATACTGCCAAACTGGTAACAGACTGGAACCATACTGCCAAACTGGTTACAGACTGGAACCATACTGCCAAACTGGTTACAGACTGGAACCATACTGCCAAACTGGTAACAGACTGGAACCATACTGCCAAACTGGTTACAGACTGGAACCATACTGCCAAACTGGTTACAGACTGGAACCATACTGCCAAACTGGTTACAGACTGGAACCATACTGCCAAACTGGTTACAGACTGGAACCATACTGCCAAACTGGTTACAGACTGGAACCATACTGCCAAACTGGTAACAGACTGGAACCATACTGCCAAACTGGTTACAGACTGGAACCATACTGCCAAACTGGTTACAGACTGGAACCATACTGCCAAACTGGTTACAGACTGGAACCATACTGCCAAACTGGTTACAGACTGGAACCATACTGCCAAACTGGTTACAGACTGGAACCATACTGCCAAACTGGTTACAGACTGGAACCATACTGCCAAACTGGTTACAGACTGGAACCATACTGCCAAACTGGTTACAGAGTGGAACCATACTGCCAAACTGGTTACAGACTGGAACCATACTGCCAAACTGGTTACAGACTGGAACCATACTGCCAAACTGGTTACAGACTGGAACCATACTGCCAAACTGGTTACAGACTGGAACCATACTGCCAAACTGGTTACAGACTGGAACCATACTGCCAAACTGGTTACAGACTGGAACCATACTGCCAAACTGGTTACAGACTGGAACCATACTGCCAAACTGGTTACAGACTGGAACCATACTGCCAAACTGGTTACAGACTGGAACCATACTGCCAAACTGGTTACAGACTGGAACCATACTGCCAAACTGGTTACAGACTGGAACCATACTGCCAAACTGGTTACAGACTGGAACCATACTGCCAAACTGGTTACAGACTGGAACCATACTGCCAAACTGGTTACAGACTGGAACCATACTGCCAAACTGGTTACAGACTGGAACCATACTGCCAAACTGGTTACAGACTGGAACCATACTGCCAAACTGGTTACAGACTGGAACCATACTGCCAAACTGGTTACAGACTGGAACCATACTGCCAAACTGGTTACAGACTGGAACCATACTGCCAAACTGGTTACAGACTGGAACCATACTGCCAAACTGGTTACAGAGTGGAACCATACTGCCAAACTGGTTACAGAGTGGAACCATACTGCCAAACTGGTTACAGACTGGAACCATACTGCCAAACTGGTTACAGACTGGAACCATACTGCCAAACTGGTTACAGACTGGAACCATACTGCCAAACTGGTTACAGACTGGAACCATACTGCCAAACTGGTAACAGACTGGAACCATACTGCCAAACTGGTTACAGACTGGAACCATACTGCCAAACTGGTTACAGACTGGAACCATACTGCCAAACTGGTTACAGACTGGAACCATACTGCCAAACTGGTTACAGACTGGAACCATACTGCCAAACTGGTACAGACTGGAACCATACTGCCAAACTGGTTACAGACTGGAACCATACTGCCAAACTGGTTACAGACTGGAACCATACTGCCAAACTGGTTACAGACTGGAACCATACTGCCAAACTGGTTACAGACTGGAACCATACTGCCAAACTGGTTACAGACTGGAACCATACTGCCAAACTGGTTACAGACTGGAACCATACTGCCAAACTGGTTACAGACTGGAACCATACTGCCAAACTGGTTACAGACTGGAACCATACTGCCAAACTGGTTACAGACTGGAACCATACTGCCAAACTGGTTACAGACTGGAACCATACTGCCAAACTGGTTACAGACTGGAACCATACTGCCAAACTGGTTACAGACTGGAACCATACTGCCAAACTGGTAACAGACTGGAACCATACTGCCAAACTGGTTACAGACTGGAACCATACTGCCAAACTGGTTACAGAGTGGAACCATACTGCCAAACTGGTAACAGACTGGAACCATACTGCCAAACTGGTTACAGACTGGAACCATACTGCCAAACTGGTTACAGAGTGGAACCATACTGCCAAACTGGTAACAGACTGGAACCATACTGCCAAACTGGTTACAGACCAGGAGAAGTCAATGTTTTGGAGTGGCCATCACAACGTCCTGAGCTCAATCCTGTAGAAAATTTATAGACAAAACTGAAACGTCAAGTGGGAGCAAGGCAGTCTCCAAACATGGCCCAGTTCAACCAGTTCTGTCAGGAGGAATGGGACAAAATTCCTGCCAACTATTGTGAGAAGATCCAAAACGTCTGACCCAAGTCATGCAATGGTACAAATACTAATGAAGTGTATTTGAACTTTTGACTTTGAAAAAAGTAATAAATATTTCCTTTAAAAATTCTCACTCTCATTATTCTGGCATTTTGTAAATAGAAAAAAAAAGTTAATCCTAATTCATCTAAAACTGGAAAAGTTTATTCTGATTTCACGTCACAGTGTGAAAAAAGTGTCTTTTTAAAATAGTGTATGTAAACTCATGCACTGAGATGACTGTTGTGACTTGCTGCTGTAGAA
>JBBPBX010009417.1:18059-47849 GCA_038048925.1 Garcialebias charrua | reverse complement strand
TTCTGGTGAACAGTTTGTTGAAAAGTTGTTTTTATCAGTGGGAATATAATACAGTGTTTAAACATGTTAGTTAATAACATTTTTATGCTCAGCGGCTGTAATAATTAATTGAATATAGTGAATACAAGTTAAAACATTCTAAAAGTCAATGTTTCTTTACAGATTTTGTAACACTGTTTGTGAGGGGGGCTCGGCCAGAAGCTAATGCTGTTTGGGGGGCCATGGCATGGAAAAGTTTGGGAACCCCTGGATTAGACAATATTCAAAATGTGCAGCATATTTTAAACATCTGCTGTCAGATGAGACAACATGCACTGCTAGTGTGCATTTCACTGAATATATTTGGTATTATATTCTTCTATTTCGGGCCGTACAATATATGACTGTAATAGCAAGGGCGTTGTCATGTTTTTCATTTGGTAACATTTATTTTTGCACATGTAGGAGCCAGAAGTGCAGAAAACAGAAGACACGTGACATGGTTGTTTTATTGTCTTCAGCAGGTATGGGAGATTGTTGTTTTTGTTCATGTAAATGACTGAATGTTATCTTTTTATTGTTCTAAACTGCCCAGTAGATGGCATTATTGTTCTTTTATTGCACTGTTTTTAATTACAGTATATATTTAGAAAATGTTGTTTTGTTACTCTAAAAGAAAAATATGACTTTTCAGCTTTGTAAACCTCCTGAATGAAGTGTAACTGTTATATTGTGAGGCTCACTTTGCTGCTGTAGCACTGTGAAGTAGCCAGAAGTGCAGAAAACAGAAGACAAGTGACATGGTTGTTTTATTGTCTTCAGCATATAAACATTGGAGAAACAGTATTTTGACGTGCTGTCGTGTGTCCAAAAACAAGCATCGTCACACATGCACGGACAGAACATGCAAACTCCACCCAGAAAGGTCCCCGGCCAGGATTCCACCTGGTGACCTTCTTGCTGAGAGGCAACAGTTCTACCAACTGAGCCACCGTGCTGCCCTTTTAATTTTTTTACCTGTGGGAGAAACCGGAGTGGCCGGAGAAAACCCATGCATGCACGGAGAGAACATGCAAACGCCACCCAGAAAGGCCCCTGGCCAGGATTCGATCCAACGACCTTCTTGCTGAGAGGTGGCAGTTCTTCCAACTCATCCACCACATCACCCTAAGCTAATGTGTATTTTTTTTTAGGAAAAACCGGAGTGCCCGGAGAAAAAACACACATGCACGGAGAGAACATGCAAACTCCGCCCAGAAAGGCCCCATGCCAGGATTCGATCCAACGACCTTCTTGCTGAGAGGTGGCAGTTCTTCCAACTCATCCACCACATCACCCTAAGCTAATGTGTTTTTTTTTTTAGGAAAAACCGGAGTGCCCGGAGAAAAAACACACATGCACGGAGAGAACATGCAAACTCCGCCCAGAAAGGCCCCATGCCAGGATTCGATCTGACGACCTTCTTGCTGAGAGGTGGCAGTTCTTCCAACTCATCCACCACATCACCCTAAGCTAATGTGTTTTTTTTTTTAGGAAAAACCGGAGTGCCCGGAGAAAAAACACACATGCACGGAGAGAACATGCAAACTCCGCCCAGAAAGGCCCCATGCCAGGATTCGATCTGACGACCTTCTTGCTGAGAGGTGGCAGTTCTTCCAACTCATCCACCACATCGCCCTAAGCTAATGTGTTTTTTTTTTTAGGAAAAACCGGAGTGCCCGGAGAAAAAACACACATGCACAGACAGAACAAACTGCACTCAAAAAGGTTGCGGTTCTCCATCATTCCAAGTGTTTCCTTTTCCTTTTCTTCTTTCCCCCTGGATTGTCGTCCTCATCGTCGTTGTCGTCTCTTTGTCTCTTTCTAGATGGTCCTGGCTGTGGCTCTTCCTCTTGTGTCTCTTCTGACGACTGACGTGATCTTTTGCTGCTGTTGTCAGTTTCAGCCTCATCTTCTTCTCGAGGTCTTTTTCTTGATGGTCCTGGCTGTGGCTCTTCCTCTTGTGTCTCTTCTGACAACAGACGTGATCTTTTGCAGCTGTTGTCAGTTTCAGCCTCATCTTCTTCTCGAGGTCTTTTTCTTGATGGTCCTGGCTGTGGCTCTTCATCTGTCTCTTCTGACAACAGACGTGATCTTTTGCTGCCGTTGTCAGTTTCAGCCTCATCTTCTTCTCGAGGTCTTTTTCTTGATGTGCTGGGCATGTTAGGATCGTCTGGATGATCATTTTCATTCATGTCGTTGTTAATGAAAATGTTTTCAATGCCCTCATCGTTAATGTCAATGTTGTTATTGTTAACATTGTTTTTGACGTTGTCCGCATTGTCATTTACATCATTGACCTCCACATTTTCTGGTATTTGGTCATTGATCTCATTTATGTCAGCATTGATTTCAATGGGTTCTTCGTCCTCATTTTCGTCATCTGCTTCATCATTGACCTCCACATTTTCTGGTATTTGGTCATTGATCTCATTGATGTCAGCATTGATTTCAGGTTCTTCATCTTCGTTTTCGTCATCTGCTTCATCATTAACATGCTCAGCCAGGAGGCCCAGCATTTCCAGCAAGTCGTTGACGTCCGGTCCTCCGGGTTGCGCGAACTGGAAGTTGAGCCAGTCGATTAACTCATTCTGTTCATCTCCCCTGTCCATGCGCTCCAGCCCAAGAAAAATAGCGTGACGATTTGGTCCGATGTGAAATCCGTCTCCTTCACCGTTCATTTTGACTTTGCTGTCTGAAACACCAAATGAGCTGATCTGTTTGTTTTCTGATCTGAACTGAAACAGAATTCTTATTTAACAAAGGAACAACTCGTCTCTATGACAACACAAACAATAATAATAACAATATAAAACGACAATATTTCAATCGGTTTTGAAATGCCAACACAAATTTTGGAGGTCGCTGAGAAACACCAGCAGTTCTTTTCAGAACAACTGTAAACTACAGAATGGGAATTTCACAAAGAGACCTTTAATTTATAGACTCTGAGAGTAACCACATCAAAGACAAATGACGTCTGAATTTGCATATTGTAACAACATCAAAGCAAAATGACGTCTGAATTTGCATATTCAACATTAATGCCTGAATAGCATTTGTCTTTGTGACGTAGAACTACGCACATATGCCGACGCAGGCAGAACATTAATGCCTGAATAGCATTTGTCTTTGTGACGTAGAACTACGCACATATGCCGACGCAGGCAGACATGAATCACGCATGCGCAAAGTGGTGGCCCGTATGCAAATCACGCAGTGACGTCACACAGCAACAACCTGTCCGGCAGCACGGATTCACGTCGAATTTGTACATTTTGATTTGGTAAGTCGCAATTTTTATACAACTAACTCCAGCGGAGGCTTAAAAAAGTTACTTTCAACAACAAAGTGTTGTGTGAATGAGAGATTTGAAGCATGAAACTACTCTCCCTCGCTGTTACGTCTTTACGTGACCACATTCCCAGCTAACATTGAATGTTCAGACCATATGGCAAGCCCTTTTAACATTAAATCGTGAAGTCTGACTATCCGTAATTACATTCTAGATATGTAAAAAGGACTTTTGACTAATCACAATTACATTTTGACTAGTCAGAATGTTAATTTAAGATATCTGTATTTACATTCTGACTAGTCAGAATAGCAATTCAAGATATCTTAAAATGAATTTTGACTATATCTGAAAATGACGTCATCCGATTCGTCATTTAAAGTGTCAAACATCCAAAATGACAATTAAAGATATCTCAAACGTAATTATGACTTGTCATAATGACATTTTTAGATATCTTTATTAAGAAATTACGCGCAGGACCCGCGGCTGCCACTTAGCTGTTCAAACAGATGCCTGCACAATTTTGGGTGGCTGCAGTGGCGCTAGATGTCACAAGTGTTAGACAGTGAGGAAAATGGCTCCGTTTCATCTGTTGTTTTTGTTCAGTTCCTGGTTGTTCTTGTGGGGCAAGAAAACAACCTTATCTGTCCTACCATGCTTTACTACAGCCTGCTCAAGTCACTGTAATTAGTCAGTGTCTTACCTGAGAGAAGATTGGCTGGGGGAGTCCACAGGACCTGACTTTTTTAGATTTTTCTACCTGGATTATTGAGCATGCATCAGGAGAACATATTTATTTCTGTTTACTTAATTTCATATTTATGTTCCAGGTTGAAGGCAGTTCAGTCTTGTGTAGGTTCTGTCCCACTCGTGCATCACAGCTTGTGGGTGAATTTCTGCTCGTGTTACATTGAGCCATCATTAAATCTTTTAATTGACTGACCACTGGAAAGCCTCAGCCTTGGCTGAATATTTAAGAATCATTATTGCCTCCATTAGAATTAGTTTTTAACTTAGTGTTAATAAAATTCATATTGTATGTTGGAACAGTCTCCTGTTTACTTGTAAACAAACCCAAGTGCCTTTTCTGTGTATAAATTATGTCCTTGGGTGAAAATCCTAAGGTGCCGTTGAAGTAAGTTTATAAAATAAAAAACAACATCCAAGCTTGTCACATGTATGTAAACTGTTCTAGTGTTATGTAATTTATTATTTAAAAGTTTTGAATTATTTTTAAACATTCTTCAATTAAAACACACTTGAGCAGCATACTTTTTTTTATTATTTGTGGATTGATTGAGTTGAATTGCAAGGAAAACAAGTATAATTTACAACAAATCTAGTAAAAACAAAAAAACTTTAACTATTTAAGTTAACAATTTATAACTGTACACTATAAACTTATAGTGGATTATACATATTTTTCCCAAATTATGCAATTTCATTTTAAAGAAATTGGCAAGTTTTTGTATTTTTCATGAGTAACAACTATTTACAGTATTTACAGTGATTCACACAGCTTGAGACTGAATATTAAAAATACGAAGGAACAAAAAGGTGATTTGTACATTTTATGATACTGCACTGATATAAACACATTGAAAGTAAAACATGTCCAGTTTAGACTTAATCTGATCAACCAATCATCAATCAATTCATCACGTCATACCCGTTCAACAGTTATTGTTTATTGAACGTCCACCTGTTCAACAGTTATTGTTTAGTGGACCCCCTGACCATCTGAGCTGCCAGTGCTGTGGCAGCATACTCCTCTGCAAGCAACACAGAAACAGCTGGCAGTAAGCCTTGGTTGTCGAAGCTGTACCCCTGCAGAACATCTGGACTGCTCCCTGGTTCTGGCCTGTATTTCATGTGACACTTGCAGAGAATGAAGATGCAGCTGACTGAGTGTGGGCACAAAACACTTGTTGGGAAGACTATGCAGCATCAAAGGAAGAGCAGGGAAGTCTGGAGCCATGTGGTGCAGAATGATGCTATGCAGGACTTCTCAGTTGGGCACTGGTTAGAAACCAGTCCACCCTGTGGAACAGGCCCACATCTGGATGGTACCAGCTCCAAAGTTGACAGACCATCTAGGACAGGAGCGATAAATGGTTGAGACTCCAGCCAGTGTAGTTTTCCTCCTGATGCCAGGATGTCTGGATCTGGACGTGATCCTCCAAACAGACAAGTGACATAATTAATCACAATAAGTTTTGACAAAAGAAACAGGCATAAAAACATTAACACAAAGATTATACCCTGTGTGCGCTCTGTAAAGCGTGGAGCGCAGACATCTTTTCCCCACAGTTCTGGGCTTTCGCACCACCTTGCTGGCAGGTTCAGGATGGATCACCTTACAACATAAAAATATGTCAAATAAACTTAAAAATAAATAAATGTAAAGGGGCAGTGAGCAATTTGTGGGACAGATTTGTGAGAGTTAAGATTTTTACATAACTTGCAAATACTACTAATTGATAGTGGTTGAGCCTGCATTTTTTTCATTACCTACAAAAACAAACTATTCCAAACAAGTTAGGAGATAAAAATATATTTGACACAAGTAATGTTGAAATTATGACAAATTTCACATGGCACTAATAATATACAGGTGGGAAAGTTATTACACTTATTGTTATGAGAATCATAATCATCATATACTAAATGATATAACAGAAAAGAATGTGTTCCACTCTTATTTTATTTACCTTTGTTCTTCTTGGTCTGTGTCATCCTTGTAAGGTAAATCTCTTGTGCAGGCCACTGCAGGAGGAACAGTTGGCAGCTGGTGCTGGTATAATCCAACAACTCAGACTTTTCTTTTTCACACCCAGTGAGATCTAAAATAGATCATAACTGTTTTTAGCACATATATATAAATTAATACTTCTTATAACATATTTAGCTTAAAAAATAATAGATTGTATAATTGATTGATTCACTTAACACATCACTTACATACATACATACCGTATATATATATATATATAAATTATATATATATATATATATATATATATATATATATATATATATAAACAAACACACACACACAGCACGCTATATACACACTTTATAGATGCATAAACATATTTTTGGCACTAATGGAACCTCGTAAAAAATACAATATACATTTTTATACCATCTGTCTCAAATATTCCAAATAATTTATTACATTAAATTAGGCTTTTTTACGCTGTTCATATGTTACTCGTTGCAGCTGAAGCTAGCGGTTAGCTCGCTAAGCTAAGCTACGTTTTTTTTCTTACCATGATAGCTGTGGATGTTTTCTTCATGGAAGAAATATCATGAGATCACCGCTGCGAGTTCCTCCTCACCAGCAAAAAAAAGGCTGCTGGCAAATTAAACAAGATGTTGAAAAGAGAGACATTTCTCTTTAGTGCACACAGGAAGTGTCTGTTTCTGTTAAAAACACAGGCGTTGTGTTGGACACATAGATATGATATCTATGGTTGGACACATAGATATCATATAGAATTACATATAAATACATTTTACATTTAAAATATCATTTTTGAGGGGTCAGATAAGTTATTAACAAGGGTCAGATTTGGCCTGCGGGCCTTGTTATGTCAGACTGATCTGACAAATACTGTAGAACAGTTATATAACTATACAGTAACTATAACTATATAACTATATAACTAATGTCTATGGTTGGACAGACTTGACATGGGTCCTCCTGGCAATATTTAGCAGCCCTATTTCCGCCTGCGTAAAACTGTGACATATTTGACTAGTCAAAATTATAATTCAAGATATCTTCTACGTAATTATGACTAGTCAAAATGTGAATTCTAGATATCTTAAATAGAAACGCCGTCCACATGATAAAATATTTAAGATATCTTGAATTCATTTAAATATATCTTAAAAGGAATTTTGACTAGTCATAAATACAGTTCTAGATATCTGAAATTGATTTATGACTAGTCATATTAGTTATTTAAGATATCTTGAATTACATTTTGACTAGTCATAAATACATTTTGACTATCATAAATACATTTAAGCTATCTTAAATGATGACGTAATTTAAGATATCTGTAATTGTAATTATGACTAGTCAGAACTAGGGATGGGGCAGATCCGATCCAGTATCGGTATCGGTATCCGATACCAGCATAATTTAAGTATCGGATATCGGATCCAACCTGCCGATATTTCCGATCCAGCTTCAAAGAGCACTTGTGTTCCATCATATTCTGTGACTGCCGTCTTAACATTATGCGAGTTAAAACCAATGAAGACACTCACAACAGGAAACTTACAAACTTTAACAGTATAGTCTTTATAGTATAGAAAACATTCCAAAATACACATAACTTTATAGTCTCAGTACAAATATTTCATTATACAGGTTCACATACCTGAACAGTATCGGATCGGAAAAGTATCGGTATCGGTCGATACCCAGTTCTTAAGTATCGGTATCGGATCGGAAGTGAGAAATGTGGATCGGTGCATCCCTAGTCAGAACTAAGATCGAGATATCTTGAAAGCTAATTATGACTAGTCAAAATTAAATTAGAGATATCTAGAATTGTATTTACGACTAGTCAAAATTCGTTTCAAGATATCTTAAATTGAAGCCTCCATTCAACTCAATGGAAAATCTGACGTCATTTTGACTAGTCAGAATGTAATTAATGATATCTCAAATAGGAATTTTGACTAGTCAGAATGTAATTCAAGATATCTTAAATAGCTATTATGACTAGTCATAATTCAATTTCAGATATCTGGAATTGAAGTGGCCTGAATCCGATTTAATTTTAAAAGGGCTTGCCATAATGTGACAGCCTGGATGGGTAGCTGCACAATCATATGTGAGCAGAGTAAACAGGAGAGGGCTCAGCACACATCCCTGAGGAGAACCAGTACTGAGGATTATGGTGGAGAAGGAGAAGTTGTGGATCCTCACTGACTGTGGTCTGTTTGTTAAGAAGTTTAGTACCCAGTTGTAAATGGAGGGACTTAGTCCTAGTGTGAGTAGTTTGTCCATCAGGGTTTGGGGGATTTGTGTCTTTAATGCAATGGAAATATTTGTGTAACAAATACTTAAGACCTGTTCTTTAAAGAGGTCCTCAACTCACTGTGAAACGGTAAGTCCGCCCCCCAGACCTGATTCAAAATCCCTCATGAAAATGGGAGTGTCGAGAGACATGGAGGGGAGGAGGTGGGTGGTTGAGCTGCGTTCACGCCCCCTCTCTCAACAAACTAAAACAAACTAAAACTCCAGCAAACAACTTACAGCAAGCAACAACAAAGAATAAATATGTAGATGTATTTATCTATCCCCACCCAATCTATCCGAAACAAAAAGTCTAAAAAAGATAAAAAATAATACCATAAGGTATTCCGTGACCGGAGTTCAATCCTGGGTCTGTCAGATGCCAAACCCGGACCTACACCATTGCCCTATCGTGACATATATGCATTACCCGTCCATCGCAATATAAGAAAACAAATACAACCAAATAGTTTCGATGTAGTGAAAAGTATTCCTAACATAAATAAGTTAAAATATACAAATAACTATTGCCATTCCGAAAACTATAATATGCGTCTTTGCAGTACTTTTCCGGAGTGCAATGTGCCACTTCCATATAAGGTATGAACTGCAGCGTGGACCTTCTCATCTCTGCAGGGGATTGGCTCCGCTTGAACCACCTTTGTGACGTCACACATGAGCTGACACATTACACATGAGCGTTTGGACAAACAAGAAAATTAAGGTGTAATTCACCAGTTCAACCCATAGGACTACCGTAAACACGTTTTTAGACCAAATATTGTAGATTTAAACAAATATGCACAAATACATGAAAATTAACACAGACATAGTGCTATAAAACCTTTTAAACACATTCTAGGGAGTTTATCGGCTAAAAAAAGTTAATTTTGAGTTGAGTTACTCTTTAATAGTGTCAACCCAATTTTTATACTTTGAAACATGGAGTATTTTTCACTCAAGGCTTACTTGTGGTTCCTAGAGTTTCCAAAAGCAGAATGGGAGGAAGATCTTTCAGTTCTCAGGCTCCTCTCTGGTGGAACCAACTTCCAGTTTCTTTCCATGAGGCTGACACATTGTCCAGTTTTAAGACTTTCCTATTTGATAAATCCTATAGTTAGGGTTGGCTTGTTATGCTGCTATAGGCTTAGACTACTGGAGGACAATTTGACCTCATTTCCTTAAATTAATTGTTTAAATTGAATAGTTTTCATTTGATACTGTTTCTATGTGATTCTTGACCTGCCGTTGTGTACCGTATCTGTTCCTCCTTCCTGTTCCTCTCAAACCCAGCCAGTTGAAGCAGATGGCTGCTTGTCCTGAGCCTGTTTCTGCTAAAGGTTTCTTCCTCATGAGGGAGTTTTTCCTTTCCACTGTTACCTTCATGCTTGCTCAAGCTGAGAATTCTGATGAAGTTGAATTTGTCTGCTCCTCAGAAAAATAATGTTATTAACTTATTTTTATGTGTGAATGTTTCTGTTCACTGTCCTGAAATGACTTCTGTTTTGACTTGGCGCTATATAAATAAACTGAATTTAATGTAAAAAAAGAAAGAAAATAACAATAATAAATTCAAACCCCCTAGCACCGGCTTGCAGACCCCAGGGATCCCAGTTTGAGAACAACTGTTCTACAGTATTTGTCAGATCAGTCTGACATAACAAGGCACGCAGGCCAAATCTGACCCTTGTTAATAACTTATCTGACCCCTCAAAAATGATATTTTAAATGTAAAATGTATTTATTTATTCATTTATTTTGCTTCTAGTTGTTAGATTTTTTCAGTCATCTTTGATTTTGATGTGGAAAGAGCAACAAGGAAAATCAAATGAGACCAATTAAACTCCTCTTGACGAACCTGCAACCAAGAAAAGATGTCAGGTAACGGACTTGAGTTAATAAATCAAATGAACCCGGCTCGTGGTTTTAACCAAGTTTTTACTTTTGGCCCCACTTTTTGTAACTGAGTTTCACACCCCTGGTCTAAAGTTTATAAAAAATGCAATAGGATTTTATCAGTCTAGAATAGAGGACTCTCAGAAAGTCTATATTGGAAGGCTGTGATCTTTGGACTGTCAGGTGCTACTACATTAAAACAAGTCTGATTATACTCTACATTACAAGGGCTCAGGAACACTTCCACAAATAATCGTCTGAAAATACGGCTCATCATGCCATCCACAAATGCTGGTTGAATGTCATCCAAAGAAGAAGCCATATGTGAACACCGTTATTGGTGCACAGTTTAAAACCCTTCCTCTCTCATGATAAGGACATGCATTAGTGTGTCTGGCATGGACATAGCTTAACCATCTAAAAAGGCACAACCAATGCAGAAAATTAAATACAGCTTTTAGGACAACATAGGTTTCATTCAAGAGGATGTCTCGTATGTTTCTGCAAGATGATTCTAAACCTCACAGTGCATCCATTACAACAGCATCTCCTCAGTCAGATCAGAATCAGAATAAGCTTTATTATTATACCAAGATACAGTGAAATTATGTTCGTACAGTTGTCTGAAAGATGGGCAGAGTGCACGTTGCTGCTGCTGTCATAGCATAGCCCCTTATTTTTTATCAGAATACTTTTAGATAGAAAAGGGCAAAAGGCTATGAGGGTGGATAGTGGTATTACAAAAAAAGATCTTTTCACATCTTGTCCTATCAGGACATGATTTGAGACATTAAAAAAACTCTACCAGCAAGCACATTTATAAACACGATACATATGCATTTGATGCCAAGACAGTGAGATTTGTCCATGAGCACTTGCAGATAATAGGCCATAGTCCTGATAAGATGTTGGTCAGTCTGCACAGTTCTGATAAGCCTGCACAGAAGTTCTCAGGGTGTGATAGACTAAGCTTTTTCCCTAGTTACCCATGC
Organism: Garcialebias charrua; assembly: GCA_038048925.1. Taxonomy (NCBI): domain Eukaryota; kingdom Metazoa; phylum Chordata; class Actinopteri; order Cyprinodontiformes; family Rivulidae; genus Garcialebias; species Garcialebias charrua. Next base: position 36,607 of record JBBPBX010009417.1, on the reverse strand, counting down.
CCCAGGAGAAATTTGATAGTTGGCTCGTATCCGAGGCCGAACGGGGGAGTCAGATTCAGATAACCCACAATTGATGATTTTCTTCAGGCAGACTGTTTTTTCTTGTTAGCCTTGAGTCCTGCTGGAACTTCCTCGGTCCAAAATGACCAGATTTATGGGTATTCCTCTGCACTGATCCATGTTATGAGCCTCCCCAAGATCGATCCAACATGCTATCAAGTCCTAAAGCCACAGGTGGCCTGTGATTCTCACAAATGGCCTCCATCTTACAGTTTAGCTCTTAAATCAGCAGATTTTGAGTCCTCATAGCACAAACCAAACACAGACTCGGAATCTTTGCTATGACCGAAACTGCTGCCGAAGTCTTCTTCAAGTTAATAAAACAGAGCAACGCTGATGCCAAAGAGCAGAACCCCTGCTATAATAAATCCAAGATATGCAAGAGGGTTCTCCAGGACCCTGTTGTTTTGTTGAAAAGATTTTGTGATTACATTGAAAGTCCAGCTCGTCCAGGGAGTGGAGAAGTGTCTGTCTTGAACGAGAGCCAGAGGAGAGAGAAAAAAAGATGTATAGTCTGTTGATGAAAGGCAAGGAGATGCTTCACAATGGTGATGTTAACATTACTGGTAATAAGTCAATCTTCTTTTCAGAAAGGATTAGATTCTTTACGCCAGGGTTTGCTCATTGTCACTAATTTTGTTCATAAGAAATTTGTACCAAATTTCTCTACCAAATTTCTCTTGAGAAATGTTATTTATCTCAGACTCTTGTTCACAAGTGGATGTAGACTAGAATGAGAAGTATAGAGGTTGATTGGGACAGCATCTGCAGTAATGTGGGCACTGTGCCGAGCTTTTGTGATGAAAAAAGGTCGAGCTGAAAAGCAAAGTGCTCAATTTACCAAGTGATCTATGTTCCAGCTGTTAGGAGTCCATTGTTTTAGTCTCTTTTTAACCAACTTGTGCAGGTCCCGTGAGGGGGCAGTGTTGGCTGACTCAAAGCTGTCTCCCATGATGGCTGATTAACACCTCAACTACTTAATGCTGAGTTGGACCGTGAGCCTTGGGTGAACAACTCATTGCCACATGGTGTTCATCTACCGACAGCTTTCTGACCCTTGTGAAATGAATCATTCCTTGAACTTACCCTTCTCATCGCAGTATTATCGTGGTTATCTACCAGACAAGAACCTTGTTCTCTCCAGAGTTCCTCTCTGGTGAGAATCATCCTTCAAGCCCTGCAAGTTTCACTTCTTCTTCTTCTTCTTTTGGCTTTTCCCTCTTCAGGGGTCACCACAGTGAGTCATCCTCCTCCACCTCACTCTGTCCTCTGCATCCTCTGTCCTCACTCCAACTAACTTCATGTCCTCTCTAACTGCATCCACATACAGTATCTCCTCTTTGTCTTTTTCCTGGCAGCTGCATTTCTAACATCCTTCTACCAATATACCCACTGTCCCTCCTCTGGTCATGTCCAAACCATCTCAGTCTGGCCTCTTTAACTTTATCTCCCAGTTGTTCAACCTGTGCTGTACCTCTGATGATCTCATTCCTAATCTTATCCTTGTCACTCCTAAGGATAACCTCAACATCTTCATTTCTGCCATTTCCAGTTCTTTCTCCTGTCTTTTTGTCAAAGCCACTGTCTCCAGACCATACAGTATAGCTGGTCTCACCACTGCCTTGTAAACTTTTCCTTTGACCTTTGCTGACACTCTTGCTACAAATCACTCCACTCTCTTTTTTCACCTATTTACTACACTCTCCATTTTCCTGGTCAGTGGACCCTAAGAGCAACATTAAAGGTTATTCTCAACTCAGCGTTCTGCCTGTAGAGTACCACCATCTGCAGATCCTCTCTCCAAGATGTCCGCTAATTGCCACCAGTCGACCATCTCCCTGATGAGGTCCCACAGGCTGCAGTCGAATGCTACTCTTCGCTGGAGCATTATACTCTACGGTATTCATGTCTCTGGCCTGTTGTAAATACAGCAAACCCCCGACCTACGACTCCATCGACCTGCGAACCACGGGACCTACGAACATATCATATTTAATAAAAATATGATATTTAAAAAAAAAAAAAAATTATTATTATTTTTTTTGTGTTTAAATGTTCTTAATTTCATGTGTACATCACTTTGTTGCAGCTGTGGTTGTTGTAAAGGCTTTATAAATAATAATTATGATAAAAAAGATCATTTCTGATCATTTTTGAGCAATTTTTGAGCAATATTGGGCAACAGGAAGTAGGTCTTCAGTTTACACGGTCACAAATTAATGTAGAACACCGGACGCTATTTTAGGTTCAGTCACTGGGGTCTCCGGTCACAAATTAATGTAGAACACCGGACGCCATCTTAGGTTAGCTGCCGAGAGCCGGACGAAGACTGGTGACCAGGATGGCTTCATATGGATTAATTACTAGCTGGAAACGTCTCTGTGAACTTTGTGGATGTCTCAGGCAGCAGCGGATTTATCGCCGATCGTGCCAGGCCGCCGTGCGAACACCTCCGGCCGGCCTGGCTACACCTCCGGCCTGGCTAGCTCCAGAAGCTAACACGGGAGCTAACACGGGAGCCGGCTTTTGAAGACTGCTGACCAGGATCGCTTCATATGGATTAATTACGAGCTGGAAACGTCTCTGTGAACTTTGTGGATGTCTCAGGCAGCAGCAAAAGCTGCAGATTGATCGCGCCGCCGCTCCAACACCAGCTCATGGCTTGGCTAGCAGAAGCTAGCCAGCTAGCTAACACAGGTCTGGAGCAGCTGCGGTGGTTCACTGGCCGGCCGCCGCGCTGCTCGGCCCGTCAACAATCAACGCATGGCAACCTAAGATGTCGGCTTTGACCATCTCAAAGTAAGAAAATATATTTTTATTTACTGTATTCTGTAAATGTGAATAGCAATGTTTAACATTACAGTACACTACTGTACATGCTTAAATGTGTGCGCGCGCTCCGTTAGCATGATAAATAAAGGTTGAATGAATGAATGAATGAAAATATATTTTTTTTTTATAATTTTCACCCCCTACCTACGAACGGATCGAGCTGCGAACGGTTCTTAGGTCCCAAACTCGTTCGTAGGTCGGGGGTTCCCTGTACTTACCTTGTTCTTTGTATCTCCAGTCATCCTGCCCCCTTGGGTCCTGTCCAGTCCTGGTTCAGCTTAGGTCCTGTTCCTCGTTCCTCATGCCTTGCCCTCTAGCCACTTGCCTGCCTTGCCTATCCTGCCTGATCCTCCATTTCTGGAACCCTTTCTGAGTTCACCTCGGTGCTCCACCCTTTTACCACCTTAGACTCCATGTCCAGGCCTGTATGGAAAGCCAAACAAATCAATCTCAACATTCAGCCCCTGCCTAGACCCATGCACCTGACCTTATCCTTTCTCCTTAGGGGCGGCCGTGGCGTAGTGGTAATGGCAGTCGTACCCTGATCGGAAGGTTGGCGGTTCGAATCCCGGTTCCCCACACCATGTGTCGTTGTGTCCTTGGGCAAGACACTTAACCCCGAGTTGCTCCTGGTAGGACTGGAAAGCACCTTGCATGGTAGTCTGCCACTACCGGTGTATGAATGTGTGTAGCATTCAATTTGTGTAGCACTTTGAGATTTTCACTAATGAAAAGTGCGTTATAAATTGAATTCATTATTATTATTTCTCCTCAGGTGTTCCAGGAGAGCCCATAATGTACTGCCACTTGCTGTATATAAATAAACACTGTTTAATCTTTGTATCTTGAAGTCTTGTCTTGTCTCATAAAAATCTGGGTTCCCTGAGATCATTTCCCTGCCTACCTGCCTGTGCTGCCACTTTCTCTCTCTTAGTTACAAAGTATTAACCACTTACCTAAAAACTGCCCATTGAGAATCAGACTTGTAATTCTAACCTGTTTGCCCACCACATAAAGAAAGAACCCAACCAGTAAAAACCTCTTTGTCGATATTAAGAATTATAATAATAATAATAATAATGAATTCAATTTATAATGCACTTTTCATTAATAAAAATCTCAAAGTGCTACAATGTGTAACAAGGTAAAGGTAAAAAATAAAACAAGTGATAACTCATGTTACCTGAATTCCTTTTACACTCCATCCACTGTCCTCTGAAGATACTCCTTTTCATTCAACCTTTATTTATACAAGTTAATCCCATTGAGCCTCTGGGACTCATTTACGAGAGAGACCTGAAGCTGGTCATCTGTTATTCCCTGCAAAACTATTGACCTTTTTTACCTGGTCTTAGTTTAATATTTTGATTTTTTTTTGGAACTCTGAACCTTGGACACAAATAATATCACCCATCAATGACACCAATCCTCACTCTTGGACTTACTCGTAGGGACGGGGTGAGGAGTCTGGCTATTTTGCCAAGAGCACCTTCTCGTTAAAAGGGACCCATTGAAGTAATTAGAGTATCTGTTAAAGAGGCTTTCTGAACACTTAACTTACAAGATGTGTCAGACATGTTACACCAAAAGGAGACCTTGAGGTACAACTTGGAGAGATTACCGTAGACTATGGCAGATTGGACTACCGGTATGTCTCCAGCTGCTATGGGATTGCCTCAAAGTCCTTCTTGAGATGGAGGCGGTAGCTGGCGAAAGGGAGAACTGGAGATTTTAAGCTTTTGGGAGAGTCGTCAGAGGTCAGACTTGCAACTCACTCTATCATATTTTGAAATTCAAGGAGTAACAAATCATAATTTGGAGGAAAGGTTATTTAGAACACTTGGTGGTGAAAAATTCCTGTCTCTTTGAAGTGGGGGGATCCAAAATAATTTAAATCTCTTTTTTTTGTTTTGTTTTTTTGTGGCTGTAATAGACTGTAAGGTCTACACTCACACAAGGTCTAAATTTGATAGTTTTAAGCAACTGAATAATAAGAATAAGTCTAAAAACATTTATAAATAAGCACGTTTTAAAATAATAATAATTGTTTTTGAAAGAAATTAAAAAATAAGCACTAAATGGGAAAAAGGATTTGTTTGATACTTTTTTTTTTTCACTCGACTTTTGAGATCAAAAGAAAATTCTAGTGGCCCGTACGGGGATCGAACCCGCGACCTTGGCGTTATTAGCACCACGCTCTAACCAACTGAGCTAACCGGCCGTGAAAACAATCAGCTAATATATATTTTTAACTGCAGATAAAGAGTCATAGCGAGCTTTTCATGGGACTTTTAGTTTATTTGTTCAATGTTTAGTGAATTTGTATGGAAAATAGGTGAAAATAGGTTAATGAATGACAAATAACTATTTATTTCACCATTTTATTTATTTATTTATTTATTTAATTTTGGCTAAAACGGCTCCCCATAAATTTGTTCCTTACAGGGACAAGCAATCTTGTGATAACCATTAAGGTCAGCCACATTATGGGGCTGGAAGTTAGCGTAAGCTTTGTTGCCATAGTTACCCGTGGACGGAGGCGAGACTGCTCACGTGACCTAGCAAGATGGCGACGTAGAATGGGATGTAAGCGTGAGTACCTTTCTTGCGCGGCTGAATGACCAAACTGGTGCGTAACTTCACATTTTTCTCTCAGCGAACTCTCTCTGTTTTTGTAAAAAAACTTAAAAAAGGACGCGCTTCGTTCAGTTAAGAAGCGCTCAGTTCAGTTTTAGCTTCGCTTAGTTGCTGCTAACTGATCGAACCAGCTAACGTTAGCTTTGATAGTCTGATCGTGAGTTATTGTTTCTGGGCTGTTTTCACTTTTACCAGGTCGGCTCATTCAGGCGACGCATCATGTGCTAACTGTGTTTTTCTTTGTGCCAGGAGTTAAAATTAGGCGGGTCCAGTTCGGTGGAAGGAAATTTGGATCTGCTGATTAATTGTTCATCACATCTGGTGATCAAGATGGCTCTAAATGTCTTTGGTGAGCAGCATCACACAATCAGATGATGGAACATTGCAGTTTGTGTTCATGTTTTTGTGTAGATTTTGTTTGGCTTAAGTGAGTGGAATGTTACAGGTCTTATAATATTATTCTGATCATAAATCAGAAGCCTGGAGGCAGCAGCTGCAGAAAAAATACTAGCATTTATTGAATTAATGCATATTGCCCGCCACTTTTTATGTCAAGAGTTTTAAGCTAAATTAACTGTGCAGTATTTTTTACACTACAGTACACTATCTGGTAGCACCGTACGTGTCTCATACAAAGCAGACGTGGGCAATTTATGACCCGCGGGCCAAAAGTGGCCCTTGGACCATCTCTATCCGGCCCTCAATATTTTTAATTGAAAAGAAAACAACTTTTAAATAAGTTGATGAAAACCTGCATTTTATCAATGAGATGTAAATCTCAATTAAACATCTTGGACAACTACATAAAATACTTTTGGATTAAGAAAAAAAAAGTCCCCAGATCTAGACTGAACCTTAAAGACTCCAAAAAGCATGTACAGTATATGTTTAAAAAAACATATTTAAGCTAACGCACATACTGTCTCAAGTGCCATTTTACAAATAATATGTCTTATATTTCTAGAGTATGGAGGAGACATATTTTTATTTGGGGTGCACCAATTGCAGTTTTCTGGTTGATCGCCGATCTCTAAAAAGCCTGACCAAAAAACAAACAAAATTTGTATTTTATTTGTACTGTACTGTATACCTCTTTTGTGACTGTCTATTGTTATTGTTATTCACTGTTGTCATCACTCTTTGTTAAAGAAATCAGGTATCTCTTGTAAGTGAGTCCCCGAGGCTCAATGGGATTAACCTGTAGAAATAAAGACAGAATGAAAAAAAAACCTGCCTATTCCGGCTGATACCAATTTTGCTTTATAATAACAATAAAAATAATAATAATAGTAATAATAATGTGTTATACATAGGGGTGGGTGATATGGCTCAAAAATTATATTGTGATATAACAGAGCATTATCGCGATAACGATAAATTTCGTGATATAACAAAAACAATTAAAATAAATAAATAAAAACAGAAATCAAATTTATTTATTTGACAAAATTAACTTAACATGTTGCTTTGCAGTATTATATAAATTTTTAAAAAACAACAAGGGGTAATTTTACTGAAATTACTTTATTTAGTAAAGTATTCAGTCTCCAAGTATAAAAATAAAAATAATCTGTTATTTAGATAAAAGTCTGCACAAAATATAGATCAACAAAATCCACCACAAAAACTAAAGTGCAGGTGTAGTTTCCTAAAACAACTAAATAAAATGAATCTTAAGATCTGTTGAGCATAAATGTAACTTACAACAAAATATATGTTGCCTTTAAATGAGCTAGAACTTCCAGAACTTGTAACAAGGTGATCAGCTGACCCTGAAGCTTGTTGGTGTTTCAGCTTCATCTATTCATGCAGGAATGATTCATTTTATGACTGATCTGTCTCTGATCACCTGCCTCGGTCCGTGGACCAACTGTGGAACTCGAGACAATTGAGCCACACATGTTTGTACCAACAGTTTATAGCGAGGGAGACGCAGCACCGGCTGCTCAGAGAGAGGTGGGGGGAGGGGGAGACAGTTCAGCTGTCTGTACCTGCAGTGCTGAATTGAGAGAAGCTGAGACGGGCGTTGTTTGTTTTTAGCTTTTTAGCTAGCGTTACACCAGTACGGACTGGTGGAGGGGGGTTGCACAGTTAGGTTTTGGTCGTTTAAAGGGCTCGGTTGTTAAGGGGGCGGGGCACCCTGACGTATTACGTCATGAAATTAGCATACCATGATATAACTTTTTTGCCCGGGCAAGCTTTTTTTTACCGGTATTACCGGGAACGATATGATATGGCCCAGCCCTAGTATGTTCCCATACAATGGCAAAATTGGATCTCTGCATTTCACCCATCCACTACCAGGTGGTGCAGTGGGCAGCTATTGAAAGCGCCTGGGGAGCATTATCATTCCCCAGTCTGTTACGGAAGCACAATCCGTAGTGTACTTCCAGGTTGCACGAATCGCTGTTGTTTATGACTAAAAACTGTCTTAATTTACTTTGAAAATAATTTACTTTGAAAATAATGTGCTTTATCTCCAATCTTCATGTAGCTATTTTACGCCACTCGTATTTCCATTACAAATCATTGGTTAAGATGATATGCAATGCATTAGACGTAACTGAACTGAATGAGAAAAACCCTGCAAGATGCAGAATGAATTATTTCTATGGTGAAAATGCGCCACTCAGTGGTGAAGCTAAATATAATTTTAACCATGACGCAAATATGTCAGTGATGTTAACGGAAATACGAGTGGCGTAAATTAGCAACATGAAAATCAGCTGAGATAGAGCGCATACTTTTCTAAGTAAATTAAGACAGTTTTTATTCATAAACAGAATTATACCAGTACAGGTAGTCCTCGACTTACGACGGAGATCCGTTCCTACGTGGCGTTGTAAATCGAATTTCGACGTAACTCGGAACATACGTACATACTGCACCTTATACGTACAGTACTGTATTTTACCAAGCATTTAGCCTATCCTAACACAGTACCCTACATAATTATCAAAAAACATACATTTGGGAGCCATAATGAAGGGAAAAAAAGAGTTAATTTCCTACTGGGATGCTGGTGAAGCCTTTCCTCCATCCCTTCTCCGTATTCTCCATTCGCTTACGACGTAAAACCGCTGTCCAGCTCGGTCCATCCTCCGTATTCGTTTACGATGTAAAACTGCGTTCACAGTACAGTTTTGTTTTGTTTCTTGAATGTCCAGATGTTTTATGAAATAATTGCTCAACCCAAATGGTTAATGTTTCATCATCTTTTTGGATTCTTGAAAGGTGGGCACACTCACTGGTTTGGAAGAAAACAAACAGACTTAATTAAAAATAATGAATATTTATTAAAGAAGTCTTGTGACAGAAAAAGTAAAAACATACATGTTCAGATACACAAACTGTTATCTGCTAGAGAAATGTGTCAGTAACTCCGCCACAGAAATTAAACAGCAAACAAACAACAAGGCATTGACGTAAAATCATTATCCCTCACCTCTTGACACAACTGGGAGAGCCTCACAGTTTTTGGCAGGGATACACGTCAACGCAGCCGAGCATCTGATCAGGACCACGGCAGACTCTCGAATTGTTTATCCGAGCGCTTCTCTATTTATACCGTTGTGAGTAAATGACTTCATTCACTCCCATCAAACATGTTTTCAATCAAACTTTGTTTTTCAAGACAGTCCAAAAGCTTTCTGTTTCATCTATCAGCTATAAGGTCAGTTTGCCCTTAATTGCTGAGCTGTGCTCTATCAACATCTTACAAAATTGGCCGTGAGATACATGGAAACCTAACTCCCTTTCAGAAGAACTGCCAGGCTTGAAGTGGGATGGGTGATATGCATTCACTTCATCAAAGACCTTATGGCTTTTCAGAGAAGGACGGGCCCATCCTCCAAGAAACTCCGGGCCTTTGAAGTAATGCCTCTTACCCACTGCACTACTCGAAACGCGCCTGCCGTCCCCTTTTGGCTGCTGGTCACGGTCCCACTGAACCACTGAACACCGTCTGATGACGTACACTAGGGGGTAGCAGAGGGAGGGGTCTCTGGCTTGTTTTCCGGGTTCAGTTGTTGTTTTAACTGCACCTCCGACGGTCTTCGATGAGATTAAAACTTTTTTTTATGTTTGGGGTGATCTACACTGGAGAGGACAGCAGCCTGTCAGCAGCAACTGTAAAAATGCCACGTTTCTTACCGGAGTTTGGTTCCAATTCCTGGAGGCTCGATCCGGTGAGTTTAAAAAGTCCGAAAAAAGTCCCGTTGTGGTTGTGTAATCAGATAGCGAGGCTCTCCCGACTGTTTGCCGGATGCGTCGAGCCGCCAGAGATCAACATTTGGGACGTCGGCGGCTCGACGGCGACGCGCGCGTGCGTGTGCAGGCTGCCCCCGCGCCGCTTCGATCACTTGAATCGCGCCGCTTCCTTGTTCGCCGTGACTCCACGCGTCTCCTCCATAGACTTTGAATGTAAACCGGCCGCTTCGGCCGCTCGACAAAGGGGGCAGTGGGTAAGAGGCATAAGACTGCACAAACCCCCCTCCCTCTTCAAGGCTTTAATGAAACATACACTAAACTAAAATGTTTTTTCTCACAAGTGTTGCATTAAGCATTAATTCTTAACTTAAAAATTGATAAACATTTAGTCAGAAAAACATTAATACTTCTTAAACTCTTCACCAGAGGACCAGACTTAGCTTTTTTAGAGAGTACAGGGCAGAATTCCTCCGCAGCTACGTTTACTACGTAAAACCGGAAACTGCATAACTCGGCTTTTCAAAATAAAATTTCAAAATATTTATATATTTTTTAATGCGATATGCGTCGTAACTGCGAAACGTTGTAACTCTAGACCGTCGTAAGTCGAGGACTACCTGTACATTTCCCCTTAATCTAGCATATTCAAAGATGATCCGTGTGACCCAGAAGTATTCCTTTTAGCGCATGTGCAAATGAACAACACTACGGATCGGGTTCCGTAACAGATCGGGGAATGACAAGCATTTGGGGATATGGTGTGCTGCTCAGAGACACCACAAGATGTGCAATGACTGGGGATCGAATCTGGTACTTTCGGGTCCTGAGTCGGCTGCTCTGCCTCTACACCATCTCGGCCCCAAGCAACACCGTCAGGTATTATAAGGTCATAGTTCACCTTCAATTTTCCAATCTTATTTTATTGAAAAACATGCCCTTGAAAAATATCGTAGAAACAATACAAACTGGTCTTAACTGGCCACGAGGTAGTGCTCTGAAATATAAATTAAAGGAGAAATGTAATCAAATCTGAAAAAATCGATATAACAAGAATTTCATATAGTAAATCAACACACATAAACATACTTAGTATGCTTTTTTCAAGTCAGTAGCTTAAAGAAATAGTTTTTTTACATTTTTCCTGCTACATGCCGAAGTACAGTGATTTCTGTAGTAATTTTCTGGACGCACTTTTATGACACAATTAAGACCTCCTTTGCTATCTTACAATAACACTGAAGCTATAAACCCATCATTACTGTCCTCTTGTCTGTCATTTAAAATGGAAGCAGAAGACTTTTTTGAATCTGAAGGATATCACTTTAGTTTGTCAAAAACAGTTTGGTGATTTAGTGCATTAATGGGCATTTCTATCCTGGAAATACGAATATCCGTGCGTTAGCCGCCGCATGCTAACGTTAGCATGCTAGCGCCGTATGCTAACGTGGAAGTGGGGGTGTTGAAAATGTCCTGAAACAGTTACCAATGTCTTGTTAAGCTCTGTCTTCCCCAGAACATAGTAGGATCTAAAATGATTTCTAAAGATGAAGGAGCAAGTAGTGTCTCCCTCCTTGCTAGCAGGCTCTATTGGGAGCTGCCTGGCTAACTAACTACGGTGGCCCTACACGGCCAAAATTCTACAGCGGCCGAATGCACAGGAGCGGTAAAAATACAATATAAAATTTTAAAAAAGTTTTAAAATCGATTTTGGGGCTTTTAGAATCAATTCTGAATCGCCAGGACTAAGAATCTTGATTCTTTAAAAAATAGATTTTTTTTGCTGCATCCCTAATTGCTACACACTGAAACCTTTTTGTCCACAACTAGATACACACACTAATATTACTGTATGAGGATACACACTGAAACCTTTTTGTCCACAACTAGATACACACACTAATATTACTGTATGAGGATGAACTCCAGTTGCACTGCCTATGTCATATTCAGGGGACGGAGAGCAGGCAGGGGGAGGGGGGTCAAAAACACCAGATGAGAATTTCTTCACTTTGCAAAGTCTAAATTTGAGTTAGGATGACATTTTTGACTTGTGAAAATTTCTCAACAAGCTTATTTTATGCTTTTCATTAGACTACTATTAGCTTAAAAACACTTTTCATTTCTCCTTTAAGTTTAGACAATTGTTAAAACTACAAAAAAATCGGTTTCTCCTGTAAGTATCGGTCGATCTCCCAAAATCTCCCAAAAATTTGCCCCAATTTATCTGTGCACCCCTAATTTTTATCAAGCATGCTAACTTTGCTACAACAAGATAAAACCTGAAATAAGTGTTCCAGATTATCTTAAATACAATCTATTTACAATTTCTCCATGTGGCCCTTCGATTGCTTTAAATATCTTGATTTGGCCCTCTGGCATAAAATGTTGCCCACCCCTGCTAAGGGGATGGCTCTTTTGGTCAAACAGTGTAAATGATGTCTTTCCATAGGTTCATGAGGTATTTTGCCAATACCAAAGTTTTACGCAGAAATATTCCGCATTATGCAGTACTCCCGAGTATATGTTGGTGATGGTACTCCCCTACTACCACACCAAAGTTTAGCTCAATATCTGCAAAATTGACCAAGATTTTATATTAGTTTAAGCGATTCAGCAGTGATGACCATTTTGAATGTGTAAGACTCCAAAAAGTTAATTGTAGATGCACACCTGATCATTACTTTGAGAGTTTCACTACAATCTGTCCAGTAGTTCATGAAGACTAGGGATGCACAATGTTGGATTTTTGGCCGATGTTCGATATGCCGATATATTAAAACTTATTTGGCCAATAACCGATGCCGATATTTTATATACCGGTACTAGTGCTGGGCGATATGACGATATATATCGTGGGGACGATGGAAACTATCGTGCAACTTTCCTTCTATCGTCTCTTATCATCATAAATAAGAATAAAAAAATAACTGTCGCAAAGAAGCCTCATTGTTGAGCGGAACAAATATGCTTTCATTTGTCAAGACATGTTTTATTTTGAAGGGACACGTACTTCCGGTGTGTAATTAAGTTCACGTGAGGATGTGTGTATATAAGGTGACGTGTCAAACAATAAAAAAACCCTTGGAGTCATTCCCTTTGTGGTGAACAAACGAGAACGCTGACTCTTGGTCATTTATTCCTCCGTGATGTGGTGTATCTGGACAATTTCACGCTCAGACTCCGCTGAGTGACGCTACCTGCTGACAGGTTATGGGCCCAGCCCAGCAGAAACCCATACAACCCANATACCATGTAGAATAACTAAAAGTGACAATGTTGGGAATGCAAAGGCAGTCTTAATTACATTTTTTTAAATGCTTGCTTACCATTTGTACATAACGTGAACCTCATCCACCACGATGCCAATGATGTTGTTCTGGTACACAGACGAGCTTAGCATCCGTCGCCACTTAGCATTGAGCAGCCAAGACTCAGGGCTCCCGAAGACCAGGCTGAAGCGTCCTTGCAAAATGTCACAGTCTTTGTTCACACCGAGCTGCCCAGCACTTACTCCTAATTTCTGTGCCTCCTTGATTTGATCCTCCATTAGGGCAAGAAGAGGTGAAACGACGATCACGATGGGGTTTGCTTCTTTAGCATTTAGCCTAGCCACCTCCTTCGATATTAACGGAGCCAACTGGAAAATTAGACTTTTGCCAAATCCCGTGGGGAGTAGGGCCACGACGTCTTTGCCAGCAATAAAATTTAATAAACATTCTTCTTGCTCCGACTTTAACATTTCAATATTTGGAAGGCTTCTCAACACAGACCGAATAGCTTCCTTCACTTCTTCCGCCATTGTTAAAAAAAACTACAGATAGATAACTGCGCATGGAATCGACGTCATTCAAAACTCCGCCCCTTCTCTTCTCTGATTGGTCCGAACAAAAATCTACCGGAGAAATCCTTGTGGATGGGGGCAGTCCCAGACTGTGAAGTGAAGGGAAATGAGAATTGAGCGGAGCTGTGCAGGAAGGCGAGGGCCAGGCTAGATTTTATCACTTGTTTTATTTGATTTTTGCTTTTGTTGCACTTTGTAGCACTTTGAGATTTTTATTAATAAAAAGTGCGTTATAAATTAAATTCATTATTATTATTATTATTATTAACTACTTTTCTACTTTGGTCCAAATTTTTCCTGTACACACACACACACATCGTGTTGTATATATCGTGATATATATCGTTATCGTGATATAAAAGTCCATATCGTCCATATAAGTCCATATACGATTTTCTCCATATCGCCCAGCACTAACCGGTACTTTTCTTATTTAGGTTTATTTGCTACAAAAATTGTGTAACGGCTGTAAGAATTGGTGACATATATTCAGGAACAGCCATATGATATGCATAGCACTTTAACTTATATTAAATGAAAAGTGTTATGTTATTTATTAGCATTAGTCACCTGTGATGCTGTCTCACTTGTGGAGGCTTGTCCCAGGTTCCTAGTTGCAGTGTGGGCTCCTCTGCACTCCTTTGTATGAAGGACAGACTTTTTAAGTTCAAAGTTTTTGTCTAACCATTGTGCCGTAAGACTATAATCATGCTAACGGGTCTAACACGACATCCAAAAAATGTCTGTGGTAAAACTCACCCAAGTGCTATTGGTGTTTAGCTTTTCGGTGACATTGGAAATGACTGCTTGTACTCGGATAAGGTTACACTGGCAAAATATCTCAGACTGGGGACGATGTAGCGAGGCTCAGCGTAGTCCAAAAATCTTTGGAATCCGACATCTTCACCAGCAGAAAAAAAAAAACTTTCACACTGCCAACATTTTGAATTTTCCTCTCCGCCGTGAGACCAGGTAGGCGCACGTGACGTCATCACGTTGTGCTGCCGCTGCAGGCATCCTTGTCACTAGGTTGTCATACAAAAACAGCGTCTCTTATATTGATGAGTTATTTTGATGGAATGTCCGATATTGAACTTTAATGCTAATATTGGCTGATACCGATACCATTCCGATAATATCGTGCATCCCTAATGAGGACGATGAGCAAAGCCATTATCGCCTTTGTCTTTGATGGCAGATTATATACCATGTGCAAACTCCAAGTCTGAAATTTAGTCAGGAAAACTAGTGTTTATGTTGGTTATGGACGTTTAACAACCTGTTAACTCATCTTCACATATTTCCTATAAAATGTCCATTTTCCACACATGGGCTTTGTGTTGGTCCAAGTTCAGAAATGTTAAATCCACAGAGAAGTTCATGAGTTACTTGGGATTTAGGACACACTGAAAGTCAATACTGTAATGTGCATGTTTTGTCTGTCCTCGTGTTGGTTTGTCTAACTGTGCTGCCTTCAGACACTCTCCCAGGGAGGACTGGGAGTTATTTTGAAGACAGGATACAGAGACGACGAGTGTTGAATAGATAAGGGTTGTGGAATGAACTCTGAGTACACCAAGACAGGAAGCCCTGCTGTTAGTTTTACACATGCAGAGGAGATAGAACTATTTGCTGTTTGTTGACCAAAGAATAGACGTAGGATACATATTTATTTCCACTGTACAACTTTATTGGTTATTTATCTTTTCAAGAGCCTGGAGTGTTTGCCTATTTGGAAAATTGGAAAAAGCAGTTATGACAACTTACGGTATATCAAGTAAATAAACCAGAATCTTATAGGAATTGTATAAGAAATACCTCTATGAATAAACTAAATTTGGCCTATGGTAAAAAAGAATCTCCTGGTTTGTGTTAGGTGTTAAATGTACATCTAATTATTCAGATTTAGGCTGTTACAGATCAACAGCAAGAAGATACCTTTGGCCTCTTTTGGTGTATGGATTTTATTAAAATGTAAATTGTTACATCTAAAAAAGCTAAGTCTGGTCCTCTGGACATGTCCAGAGGACCAGACTTAGCTTTTTTAGATTTTTCTACCTGGATTATTGCATGCACCAGAGTAAATTGTTACACTTTCTCCACTTGGTGGCTCTGTGAGTTTAAAAAAAAAGTGTGTGAGCAGCTTTTCTTTCTCTGTCCTCAGATCATGACGAATACAGGCCACCGGTGTGGAAATCATACCGTGAGTATTGTTGTAAACACCTTTACTGTGTGAATGATTATGAAGCACTCAGTACATTTATATAGCCCCAAGTCACAACAGAATCAGGGCTCTGAACATTCACACTATTGTGATCAATTTTTCTTGCATACATTTTTTGGCGCAATTCTCATTCTGCAGTTTTCAAACGGTTTCAGCAAATCATAAATCAAAACATTCATCTCTTTCAGGACAATTATGCTGTGACTTTTGGTATTGGTTCAACTTTAGCTTTTTTAAATATTTTTAGCCTTTTCAGCCACTTTTTTTTCCCTCAGAAAATAAATTCAGCTCATTTTACATCCTTCAAATCTTTAGATCTGTTTACAACCTTTTACTGCTGCTTTCACATTTTGTTCTGGTTCAGCTTCTTTCAGCTTTCTTGTGCAAATGTAAACTTTTTTTTTTCAGCTACCGTATTTTTCGGAGTATAGGTCGCACCTTTTTATCATTTTTTCATGGCCTGCGACCTATACTCAGGTGCGACCTATATATGGCTTTTTATAAAATACGCTGATTTGTAATCATTTATTAATAAAAATTAAACTGAGACACACTCTTACAATAATGTCAGCTAACAAATATATATTTTTTAGGTGTTTATCCTGCTAAAATTATTCATTTATTAAAGAAAAGTTCAGCTCAGACACATATTTGCTATAATTTTTTATCAAACAATTAATTGTTTTTAAGTGTTAATCTTCTTAAAAGCCTTGCTGTGCGCTCCTGTGGCAGACATTTGCAGCAGAGCTAAACACGGTCCACATTTTGACGTAGGTGCGACCTATATTCAGGTGCGACCTATATATGGATTTTTCCAATTCTTTGGCAATAATTGGACAATGCGACCTATATTCAGGTGCGACCTATATATGGATTTTTCCAATTCTTTGGCAATAATTGGATGGTGCGACCTATACTCCGAAAAATACGGTACTTTCGGCTAATTTCAGCTTTTTTTCCCCCCCAGCTGTTTTGTGCTCCTTTCAGATCCTTCCTGCCAACTACCGTATTTTTGTGCTTCTTCTAACTTGCTTCTGCTAATTTCAGCTTTTTATGCTCCCTTCAGCTTATTTCTGAAAGTTTCAGCTTTTTCTACTATTTCAGCTTTTATTGTTGTTTTTAATGCTAATTTTAGCTTTTTTAGCTAATTTCACATTTTTTGCACAAATTTGAACTTTTTCAGTCTATATCAGCAAAAATCTGCTTTCTCCACTTCCTTCTTGCAATTTAGGCTTCTTTCTGCTTTTTGAGCTAATTTCAGATTTTTTTCAATTTCCATTTTTTTGTGTTAATTTCAGCTTCTTTCAGCCTAATTGGGCAAATGTGTCCTTTCTGTTTTCTTCTGCTAATTTAAGCTTGTTCTAAGTTTTTAGCTAACTTTTTTTGCATTTTTAGCTACTTTCGGACGTTTTCAGATAAATTCAAGTTTTGTCATGCTAATTTCTGCTGATTTCCGTCTAATTAACTTCTTTATGCTAATTTCAGCTTGTTATGCACCTTTCAGCCTAATTATGCTAGTTTCAGCTTTTTCTGCTTTTTCAGCTAGTATTTAGCTGTTTTTATGCTAATCTTAGCTTTTTTCAGCTAATTCCACTTTTTTATAGCTTTTATAGCTCTTTCAACTTCCTTCTGGTAGTTGAAGCTTCTTTCTGTCTTTCAGATACTTTTCAGCAATGTTTTTGATAATTTCAACTTTTTTAGCTAATTTCCGACCATTTGTGCTAATTTCTGCTGATTTAAACCTATTTCAGCAAGTATGTGTTCTTTCTGATTTCTTCTGCTAATTTAGGCTTGTTCTTCCATTTCAACATGTTTTTAAGTTAATTTCAGCTGTTTTTCAGCATGTTTTTCAACATTCACACTGCATTTTCGCAGGAAATGCAATTTTTCTAGTTTAATTTTGATATGGGAGGAATTATTCATAGTTTTATTTTGCCTTCATTAATAACGTAATGAGCTGTTTTTAATAGCACATACTGTAGTGTGATGCCTCCTTTGTTTACTATATTTTTGTGCAAAGTATCTGAAGCTTGTTTTCTGCCCCAGTGTACCAGCTCCAGCAGGAGGCGCCTCACCCACGCAGAGTCACTTGCACCTGTGAGGTGAGAGCACATGCCGTCCAACCGGCTGCTGCCTGTTTACTCATGTCTCGTTTTCTGCTGAGATTCTTTGGATCTGTCATCGTCACTTACAACATTTGGACTGTTTATTCTTTGTTGCACTCAGATAAAAACTGTAATATGAGCAGATTAAAATTCACGTTTTTTAGACAGATTGT
The DNA here is from genome assembly GCA_038048925.1 of Garcialebias charrua. NCBI lineage: Eukaryota > Metazoa > Chordata > Actinopteri > Cyprinodontiformes > Rivulidae > Garcialebias > Garcialebias charrua. The sequence continues at coordinate 18,526 of JBBPBX010009417.1, read as the reverse complement.
AGTCGTTTTCCTTTCATTTCCCCTTCATTTAACCAGGCAGAAACACTAAGAACACATTTTTATTTACAGCGCTGGCCTGGCAAACACCAACAGGTACTTGTAGAGTCAAGGGAAGGAAAACAATGCAGTTAGGCAAAACTATAAAATATAAAAGTCTATAACAAACAAGGATATAAAAATTTACGTTAACAACAGTTCATTGTCAAAGTTAAACAATATCATTACTAAGCTTAAAAACATGTGCAAGTTATACTTAAACACAGCTTTTAAATGACTTTTAAAAGTAGAAACTGAGACAATGGAGGTCAGATCCAAAGTTTTTTTAAGCAGATTCCAGTCAGATGGAGCAGCAGAGCCAAAGAGAGACTTGGTCTTTAGAGTTGTTAACCACAAATATTGAGAAGATCGAGTGTTATAATTCCAAACCGGTGCTAGTTGCAGTAGTTAAATACTGTATGGAGGTGAGT
>JBBPBX010009417.1:6177-16684 GCA_038048925.1 Garcialebias charrua | reverse complement strand
TGTTTTACATTTTACATATTTTATAATTGTTTTGTAATTTATTTTTACACAATTAACACTTATTTTGTCATCTGTTATGATTATAACTAGAAACAGTAACATTTTAATCAGTGAATTACAATTTTACAGTAGTAGTCAGGCTACAAGCACAATCAACTCTGTTATCCAGGTACTCAGTTGCTAATAAAAAAAAAACAAATAGAACAATTATATAATGTGCAGAAATGAAGACTTCATCCCAGATCTAAGGTAAGCTGGAGCAGATACTGATGGCATGGAGGACAAGGTAGATCATTCTCATGCACAGAACATCAGAACTAGCTTTCTAATAAGTGTTACTCTATTTTCTTCTTTTTTTTTTACATGTGTAACATTATAAAACACTGTTGAAATGGCTATTTTGATCATTGTATTGCATAGACATTTTTTTTCCAAACAAATGTGTTTACAGTTTCGTTTCACTGTAATGAGAAATACATCTGCCACGTCTAAAAAGACTTTAATAAAACGCATAGTCAGTGAAATAATCAGTTAAGTAATCAGTTTGTTACTGTTCAATAATTACTGAAAGACACCGGACAATGTAAGAAAAGTAGAATTTTGTGTTCTGTTGCGCCAGTAGCTGCTCAAACTGACTGGCAGCGACGAGCTGTTTGGAACATTTGAGAGCTGCATGAACCACGTGACCACCTAGCGGCGAGTACAAAGAGTGTCGCAACTCTCTCTATATAGGGCTCTGACTTCTATCGAGGCTTTTTTGTCCACCTCGGGTACCCGTAGTACGTCACATTTCACAGCGCGCGAGGTAGCTTTTAGTAGACGCTACAAAATGGATTCCTGTGTGCGCACGGATGTTAATGGAGCAGGCCGTCTTGTCAAAAAGGTAAAACAGTTTATAATTTTATAAATTGCGCTACTCATTGAATCATCCTGTAGATTTTCTGTTCTTTGAACACCGTAGTAGATTGTGACAGCAGGGGGCAGTGTTGCATTGCAGGTCACATATATAACACGGCCGAAACGGCGTCTTCTCTCTCGTTTCACAAACAAAAAGCAGCAAATATTCATCTCTCTAGCTATTAAAAACCTATAAACACAATCTCTAAAAGTAAACCTAAATTGCACAGCACTGCAGGCGGTGGTACGGTGTGGCTGTGGCCCCATTTGTTTTTAAGTTTCGGTTCAGCCGCTGAACCGAAACTAAAAACAAATGGGGCCTTACTTTCACTTTTAATATTAATATTAATAACTAATAGTTTTGTTTTTCCTGTGACTTATCTGCAGTATGATAAATGATAGGAGCATAATAAATGCTCCCAATGTTTTGTTGGTCTTTTTTTTCTTTTTGTAAAGACGTTTTTTATGCATTTATATTTATTTATTTATTTTGCATCATAAGACACTGTGACGTCATCGGCTACTCGAGCGCCGTTCGAGTTTTTTTATGTTAATGTCGAGGTTAAAAATTATGTACTCGTTCAACCCCTAATATATATATATATATATATATATATATATATATATATACATATACATATATATATATATATATATATATACTGTATATATATATATATATATAATGCCGGGTTCCCACAGAACGCGTCAAAACGCTCCCAACGCACCGTGTTTGCTGCTTGTCAACAGATGTCTGTTCACATCGAACGCGTCTGCAGACGCGCAGTGGGAGCAGCGTCTGGCTCCCTTCCCGGTCAGATTTGTTTTGTTTTCTGTACACTGGGCAGATGAAATCAGCTGTACGTGAGCCTCGTTACTACTTGAGTGGGTTTTCTACGAGCCGAACTGCAACTCCGAAAGTCTTTGTTGCTCCCGGTAGGTCTGGATGGCGCCTTGCAAGGCAGGCTACCACTACCGGTGTATGAATGTGTGAATGAATGGGTGGATGGCTGGTATTGTAAAGCGCTTTGGGGCTCCTCACAGGGGGCTAGAAAGCGCTATATAAATAAGCTCCATTTACCATTTGTTGAGATTAAAACTTTTTTTTTTTTTTAATGTTTGGGGTGATCGTACGCTCGAGCAGACAGCGGCAACTGTAAAAATGCCAAGTTTCTTACCGGAGGCTGGTTTCTTCATGGAGGCTCGTTGGGGTAAGTTTAAAAAGTCCAAAAACAGTCCCGTCGTTGTTGCGTCATCACATAGCAGAGTCTCTCTCGATTGGTTGCTGCGATGCGTCAAGCAGCCAAAGTGCAAATGAATGAACTTTGCTGCTCGACGCCTCGGCTGCTTTGGACCCGCGCGTGCGTGGGAAAGAACTGCCGCGCTGCTTGAAATGCTCAAAACGCGCCGCCCCTGGCCGCTCCTCCACATAGACTTTGCATGTAAAGTGGCAGCGTCGGCCGCCCGAAACGCGTTTGGTGGGAACCCGGCATTAGTGTTTGCGCATATCTAAGATCTTCTAGTGTACTGTTTGCCATTCGTTTAGCGTATACTGTATATATATTAGATCCTTTTATACGGTTTCTTTTTATACTTTACATTTTGCTATTTTTGGGTGTAACTGGGACCCTGAGTACACAATTTCATTCCACCTCATGTACCACATGTGATGTAAATGACAATAAACTTGACTTGAACTTGACCATGGCTATTTCTTGGCAAAATAAGAATGAATGTACTTTTTTAAGGCAGTGTTTTAAATTATTTTCTTGACTGTTAGCAGGAGTTAATAATGTAATGTTGTGTTATACAACTGCTCTCATATTTGACTTGTGTATATTGTAACTTATTATGATAGTGTAGAACAGAACAATAAATATAATGTTCAACACCAGAAAGTTCATTCTCAATAGTCCAGGTATCAAATCCGCTCATTCTCAATCAGTTCATCTGGACAATTTCTTTTTAGTAGAAACGTTTCACCCTCACTCCAGAGGGCTTCGTCAGTCAGAGCAGTCCAAAGCAAACTGAAGCTACCCCACCAAGTAAACAACTTAAGTGGACCAACCAGTTTGCTGTAGCCAAGATGGTTTCTGGGGGCTTGTCCCTCGTCGACTCCTCCCAGGCAGGCAGACATGTCCAAAGTGGTTCAAGACCAGAAAGTTCATTCTCAATAGTCCAGGTATCAAATCCGCTCATTCTCAATCAGTTCATCTGGACAATTTCTTTTTAGTAGAAACGTTTCACCCTCACTCCAGAGGGCTTCGTCAGTCAGAGCAGTCCAAAGCAAACTGAAGCTACCCCACCAAGTAAACAACTTAAGTGGACCAACCAGTTTGCTGTAGCCAAGATGGTTTCTGGGGGCTTGTCCCTCGTCGACTCCTCCCAGGCAGGCAGACATGTCCAAAGTGGTTCAAGACCAGAAAGTTCATTCTCAATAGTCCAGGTATCAAATCCGCTCATTCTCAATCAGTTCATCTGGACAATTTCTTTTTAGTAGAAACGTTTCACCCTCACTCCAGAGGGCTTCGTCAGTCAGAGCAGTCCAAAGCAAACTGAAGCTACCCCACCAAGTAAACAACTTAAGTGGACCAACCAGTTTGCTGTAGCCAAGATGGTTTCTGGGGGCTTGTCCCTCGTCGACTCCTCCCAGGCAGGCAGACATGTCCAAAGTGGTTCAAGACCAGAAAGTTCATTCTCAATAGTCCAGGTATCAAATCCGCTCATTCTCAATCAGTTCATCTGGACAATTTCTTTTTAGTAGAAACGTTTCACCCTCACTCCAGAGGGCTTCGTCAGTCAGAGCAGTCCAAAGCAAACTGAAGCTACCCCACCAAGTAAACAACTTAAGTGGACCAACCAGTTTGCTGTAGCCAAGATGGTTTCTGGGGGCTTGTCCCTCGTCGACTCCTCCCAGGCAGGCAGACATGTCCAAAGTGGTTCAAGACCAGAAAGTTCATTCTCAATAGCTTTGGACTGCTCTGACTGACGAAGCCCTCTGGAGTGAGGGTGAAACGTTTCTACTAAAAAGAAATTGTCCAGATGAACTGATTGAGAATGAGCGGATTTGATACCTGGACTATTGAGAATGAACTTTCTGTCTTGAACCACTTTGGACATGTCTGCCTGCCTGGGAGGAGTCGACGAGGGACAAGCCCCCAGAAACCATCTTGGCTACAGCAAACTGGTTGGTCCACTTAAGTTGTTTACTTGGTGGGGTAACTTCAGTGTGCTTTGGACTACTCTGACTGACGAAGCCCTCTGGAGTGAGGGTGAAACGTTTCTACAAAAAAGAAACTGTCCAGATGAACTGATTGAGAATGAGCGGATTTGATACCTGGACTATTGAGAATGAACTTTCTGGTCTTGAACCACTTTGGACATGTCTGCCTGCCTGGGAGGAGTCAACGAGGGACAAGCCCCCAGAAACCATCTTGGCTACAGCAAACTGGTTGGTCCACTTAAGTTGTTTACTTGGTGGGGTAGCTTCAGTTTGCTTTGGACTGCTCTGACTGACGAAGCCCTCTGGAGTGAGGGTGAAACGTTTCTACTAAAAAGAAATTGTCCAGATGAACTGATTGAGAATGAGCGGATAATGTTCAACAGCTTTAAAATAAAGTAAAAGTTTATGATTTTATCTAAAGTGCAAGTTTATTTATAATGTTGGCAAAGTAAAATGATGTTTCCTGTATAGCCTCTGTTCAATGTTGTTATTGGATTGATACTGAGAGACTTTACTGAAATGTATTGGTTTAATTGAAATTTATAGTCCGAAATTGTAAATTAATTTAGATTAATTAGAAGCAAATGAGTCAGAAAACATATATTTGTCAGAGAAAAAGCTCCTCAGTGGTTCGTTTTGTACAAAAAAACAAAACATGTATGAAGTTGAAATAAACAACAATTATTCAAACACAGCAGAACAATATATCTCCCCATACCTGTCATTTCTCAGGCTTTTTTCTCCTTTGTCGCATTTTGTTTACCTCTTGACCTCGAGCTTCACCTCCTCCTGCTAAAAACACAGAATATGATCACCTCTTCACATAAACAGACCACAAAAGGCTAGTTCCCTTTCAGTTCGGTCTCTCGGTGCAACATACTTGCTATGGGAATTGCGCCCCCGATTACCTGAAGGTATACATTCACGCCTTTTACGGCATGGGGCGTCACCCCGCACCAGAGGTACCGCCCTTTAGGTACTAAGGCGACTGACGCCCCTCCAACTGTCTCTTTTTTGCCCTTCACCTCGCAAAAACCTGAACTACCTCTCTTCGCGGGACTTCTCTGCTGCTCCATCGCTCAACTTGAGGTGAGCTTGCTTCCTACACAGAGCGCACAGAGAATTTTTCCCTGCGTACTGCTGGACTAGCGAAAGCTAGCCCAGCACATTTCTATAACCTCAAAGTTTTTTTCCCTCCTCTCTCTACAGGTTGCTTCGCTCAACGGCGTTATAACTACGCCACAACCGCTACCCCGGCTAACATTCTTAGCGGGCTAGCCAGCAAAAAGCGACATGACGGAGGAGACACTTGAACAACGACGAAAAAGGATTCTGGAAAGGTCTCGCTCGCCTTATCTCGGACATGCCTCCGGAGAAGGGAAAGCGAAAGACAAAACTTCAAAGGAAAACCACGGCGAGCCCAACCTCGCGCGCCTCTCCCAGTGGCTGTGGATTTGCTCTCGCAGCGACGAACACCCATGAGGCCTGTCCAGTCTGCCTGGGTATATTTCATGCAAGACAAGCTCTGGACGCGCCCGATTCTTGCCTACACTGCAGCCAGATGTTGGATGCGGTGCTACAGCATCGGGTGGACCTCGTGGCTAAGGCCATGGGAGGCTCAGCTGGTCCACAGGACCCAGACACCACGGAGATATTCACTCCGACCCCAGAGCTCGAACACATGGCTCTACACGACAGCACGCGCGTCGAATGGGGCGACAGCCCTGACCCGCTTGCTCCCATGGTGGACCTAACAGTCAAGTTCAACACCAGAGGCATGATGAATGAAGACGAGATCTCCATCTCAGCCTCGGGCGAATTTTCAGCGGAGGAACCAGAACTCGAGATCGAGGATCCGGGAGAGGACCTCCCCAGGACCCCGATACCTGCGCTCCCTGAAACTGACTTCTCTATCCCGGCCCTGTTCGACCTGTGCCACAGAGCAGCGGACACGTTGAACATCCCCTGGCCGGAACCCCCACCTCGCCAGGGCAGAGGTATGGCGGAAGTGGTCATCGCGCTCCGCCACCTGTGGATGACGTTGACGGATTTACCGGAGGGACAAAAGGTGCTTTTTCTCCACCACTCGATAGAAGCGGAGGGACTTTTTGGCCAGACTTCGGAGCGAATCCAAACCAAGCTGGACCAAAGGCGCAGGCAGGCTGAAACCCTCAGGGTGGGCATTCCTCATCGGAGTTTCCTCCGCCCACGCTTTGGGGCTCCTCACAGGGGGCTGGAAAGCGCTATATAAATAAGCTCCATTTACCATTTACCTTGTTCAGACTTTATTTGTAGCAAAGTACAAATGGCTGATAACTCTGTTGCATGCACAAACCATGTTCTCCCTGCTGTGAGTGACATCAAATCATGTATGTCGTTGCACGTGAGCACGAATAAAACTCATAAAACAGCACATCCCTGTTTTATTGAAGAAAAAAAACACACCAACACAAATAACGTCAACAGTACGGGCCTTTGGCCTGTCGGCCGTCATGAAGGGGGGGGCCACATCCCCCTCCCTCATGGCTCATGGGGTGCCAGCCTATTCAATAAGCCCAAGCAGGGTCCCTCTGGACCTGTCTCCAGAAGACAGACCCAGAGGGGTCTGCAAACAGACCCTACACCTCTCGCGGAGACAGGTGGGAAAGGGCACGTGTCCCAGCCCCCGCTCCATTATGAGCAAGGGGCCGGCTAATACACTGACCAGACGACCACGTGACAGGTTCGCACCACAGAGAGCACGTCGGATGCCCCAAGGCAGACACATTTTTCACACCCTCAAAGCAATGGCTGTGATCACGTTACTGTACGTGTAAAAGGATCGGAGTTGAACCAGAATTTTCCTCCTGATTTTGAAAGGAAACTGGGCTCATTATCAACAAATTTTCTTGAGTCTGCCGGTCACAAAGGACCATCCTCACGTTCACACGTTGCTGTTGCTCTTTTATTATTCATGAAGGACACGTAACGCTCGAGCGGTGGAAGAGCAGCACGTGATTTTCCTCACAAAGCTGCATCAATCTTGTCCCCACACAGTATCCCACCTGGTGGGACAACAATTGGAATCAGGAGGTCTGCTTGTTTACAGAAGCAGCAGCCCTTCAACCCAATAAATCCTGTTTTGGAGGGAAACAGTAGCTTTCCTGTCCCAACTCATTCTAATAAAATTAATAGACTCCATTTGTCTTCGAGGAGACTCGATCAGGGAAGTCTGTTAACACATCAACTTGAAGGCCTGCTCCCCAACCTGGTGGACCCTCAAAGTCTCACACAGGAAGTCACAGCCCGGCTGTTTAGGCCAGGATCTGGAATTACTTCCAACCTGTTAGCTGAAAAAGACAGGCTGATGGCGTCGGGTCTGCCTGAGAATGTGGTGATAACTATACAGAATGCCCGTGCCGGGTCAACACAGTCTCTATACGCACAAAAGTGGTGCATCTTCGAAGCCTGGTGCTCAGAAAGAAATATCATTTTTTATGCTTGCGACCTGGCTCAACTACTAACTTTCCTTCAGGATTTACTGGAAAAGGGTCGTTCTTATTCAATGATTAAAGTGTTCCTTACGCTATCTCTGCCTGTCACGAGGGCTGGGGACACAGGACTCCTGGAGCACACCCAATCATAGGGCCAGTTTACACGGCGCGTATTTTGAGTGTAACCGCTACTTTCTCTTTGCGACTTTGCTTATCGCCTACACGACGCTGCTGGCCCCCCTCGATGACACCGATACTTTTCTGACCCTGCTCTCAAGGTGGAAGTTTTTCGCAGACCCCCCGTTGATAATGTAAACATCTCCCGTGGAGCTTTTGTTTGAACACATGCACGCAGCACGCACGCGCAGACAGCCGGCATTTTAACAATGGCGGTGGACTGGACAGAGGACACACGCACCACTTTCTGAACTATAGCTGATGGAATATATTTTGATTCTCATATTTAATTATTCTACACCTTACCTGCATCTGTGTTGGAAGAGAGCCAGCTGCCTGGATCCAGTTGTCGCTGTTAACGAGGCAGTCGGACATTTCACGTGTCACGCTGCACTATAACATACTAAATGTGCTATATATTAACAGTTTAACAATAATAAACAGTATTTATGTTAGCGTGGGAGATATTTACATTTATCTGAGCTAAATGAAGCTATCTGGACTCGTTACGTCATGCCTAACATGCTGCATGTTGAAAATGAAGACACCAGGTTGATTTTTAATTTATTTATTTATTCAACACCACAAACTCATGTCACAAACACTGAGAATTAAATTGAACACTTTTAAAAACACGTTAACCGAACTTTAATGAACTGGACTCTGTTGTTTTCATCCTGCTGGACACTGGACCCACATCCGAACCGCCGGTCCGCTTCGTGGAACAGCTTCGACCTCGCAGGAAAAAAATAAAAATAAAACCTCAGTTGGTTGTTCTGTGATCGAACTAAACACAAGGAAACATTATTAAGAACATGGTTTACCTTGTAGCCCTGCTGTAAATCAGCTGATTCTCACGGACTAAAGTCAGACATGTTGACTCGGTTCCGGACGGTCCAGTCAGTCAGCAACTGGTGCGCAGATGAAGCAGGTCCCACACTTGGTGTCAAATCTGTTGACTCTTGTCCAAATTCCAGCTTTAACTTGTTGTTAACTTGTTGACAACAACTTGTAGTTTAGCTGAACTTTTAGCCAGAGAGGAAAACAGGCTGCCTCGTGTGCTCTGTTTGTTTACCTCAGGCAGCAGTGGCACGCGTGCGCAGTAGTGAAGGTTCCAAAAATCACAGCGCCATCTACAGGCCCAGCATGGTAACTACAGTAAATTCATGAGTACGGGGGATGGGGGGGAGAGAGTCGTATCCACAGAATTCGCCCATGTCAACGCAAAACTTTCAACCTAATTAACATACCCAAAAGTTGCGTTTCCCCCACACAGTGTCCGTGTAAACAGGGCCATAATGAGATATATGAAAGGTGTGCTTCAAAACAAGCCACCCAGCAGGACCTTGACCCCTGTTCGGGATCTTGGCCTGGTTTTGGAGGCTCTTTGCGACCCACCATTTGAGCCTCTGAGCGAAATTAAGATAGATCTTCTATCTTGTAAAACTGCTCTTCTCCTGGCTCTTTGCTCGGCGAAACGCGTGGGTGACCTCCATGCATTGTCTGTACACCCAATGTGTACCAGATTCGCCCCTGACGGGTCAAAGGTCACACTCAGGCCTAATCCCGCATACACTCCCAAGGTCTTGACTCTGAACCATAGGAGTCTGGACTTTGATCTCTCCTCCTTTCCACCTGCTCCTGTCCTCACTCAGGAACAGGAGAGGCTACAGGCTCTCTGCCCAATGAGGGCTTTACGCACCTACATGCAGAGGACAGCCGAATGGAGGAAAACAAACTAACTGTTCGTCTGCTTTGCCGCACCTGCTACAGGAAAGGCCCTATCAAGACAGCGCCTCTCACATTGGGTGACGGAGGCCATTAAGAGGGCATACGGTAGCAAAGGTCAACAAGTGCCCCCTGGAGTCCATGCTCACTCAACCAGGGGCTTGGCCACTTCCTGGTCATTGTTCAAGGGCGTGTCAGTTGCAGACATTTGTGCTACTGCGAACTGGAGCTCTTTAAACACTTTTGCAAAGTACTACAGTTTGGATGTTACTGCGTGTGATGTCACTCAGGCTGTTCTTTCTAATACACAATAGAAAGTAGCTTTGAGATGCCTTCTGGTCAAGGGCAGACGTTCACACTAACAGGCATTTTACTGAGCATTTCAAGGGCGTGAATGAATTACGTTCCCATAGCAAGTATGTTGCACCGAGAGACCGAACTGAAAGGGAACTGAAAGTTATGCACCATAACTCATGTTCCCTGAAGGAAGGGAACGAGGTGCAACATAGCTGGCCCTTTTCAATGCTGAAAGCTCGGTGAAGTGCAATTTTGGAGACAGTTGGAGGGGCGTCAGTCGCCTAAGTACCTAAAGGGCGGTACCTCTGGCGCGGGGTGACGCCCCCTGCCGTAAAAGGCGTGAATGTATTCCTTCAGGTAATCGCGCGGGGGCGCAATTCCCATAGCAAGTATGTTGCACCTTGTTCCCTTCCTTCAGGGAACATGAGTTATGGTGCATAACTTTCAGTTTTACTAACTAGCTTAATGTGCATGTTATTATGTGTGTTGTGGCTTCTAAATATTGCTGCCAAAGGTATGAAACTTGGCAAGCCATCAAAGCAAACAGCTGTCAGTATTTTATTGTGCCTGAGGCTGCAGAGCTGCTCTGCCTAATGGACAAGAATCACAGGGAATCCAAGCGTGGATTAATGGCAAAGAGCTGTGAAGGCTGCTGCAAACACATTAAGCAATTTAGACTATATTCTTTGTGCAAAACAATCAAACAAACAAA
>JBBPBX010009416.1:35129-60135 GCA_038048925.1 Garcialebias charrua | reverse complement strand
CAATCATTTCCAATCAATCTTTTTTTCCTGTATCAGTTTTTTGTATTTTCTAGATTGTTCCAAATATTTCTTCTTCTTAATTTTATTTTTTCAAATTAAATTTAGTTAATTTACACAAGTCACACTTGGACCTAAAGTCCTCTCATGGCGCTGTAGGGACAACGCTATCAGGTGAAGCATTAAATCCACAGAGTTCAATAAGATCCAGCTCATAACAGTTTGGTTTATTTCATCTATAATTTAAATTTATTCCAGTATCGTCTTTCTTTATTAGTCTTTGGTCAATTCTTTATTATTTCCAGTTTACTGCAGTGAATCTTGTATGCTTTGCTTGAGTCCTTTTTTTTTTGTGTGTGTGCAATTCTTGTGTTTTGTCAAAACAAGCATGCTCTAATAAAGACGGATGTATTTTATTATTATTATCATTATTGTAATTATTATTATTATATATTATTAAAAAATGACGTGATTTTAAATTGGTGTTATTTCTGCTGTTTTGGAGTTGGTTGTGTCGGTCAACTCACGTCAGCTGGACCTCGGTGTAGATGTTGAGGAAGTAACCTCCCAGCAGGTAGCCGGCTGCAGGACCCACTACAGCTGCTGTGTAAAAGATCCCTGAGGGGTGAGACAAACAGAACCAGGGTGTGTCAGCACAACTACTTCCTGTTTCCTAACCCACCTCTTGTTCTCCAGGCTAAAAGGACCACATTGTTCTGAACCGTGTAGAAGTTTTGTGTTTCGTGGAAAAAATAAACGGGTTTGAAATGGGACTCTCGGCTTTGTGGCGACTTGAGTTTGGATTCCAACACAAGTCTCGGAGGGTCAACGTTACTGAGAAATGACAATACTTGTTTCATTGACTTGTCTGCCGATTGTTGCATCGCAACAATTACTGTATATGTGAAGGGGACGTGTCCACTCCACATTTAAAAAATATTGATTTGGATCCCCCACCCCCGTATTTACCATGAAATCAGTTCACCCAGCACTGTTTCCATTTCTTTGAGAATGAATCCATTCCACTTGATTGATAGGAGAATAATCAAACTACTAAAAGTTCAGTCCAGGTTTTTCCGGACACCTACAGCAACTCCACCCTGCATGCAGTGTTTCCCTGAGGTCGTCTGCCTTGGCAGGACACACAGGTGGAGGAGGGCGAGACACTAGAGCTGCATTCGGGATTCGTTCAAAAACTCCAACCCGACCCAAGCCTTAGCCATCATTTCTGAACCCCACTCAATCCAACAAATTAACAGTAATTATAGGTCCGATACCCCACCCCGCCACCCCAACATTTTTAATTATGCTCTGACTGCTGGTCGGCGGACATGTGATACTGAAGAAGGCTGAAGATCAGAGCTGAGGGGGTGTTTGTCCTTTCATCAAAGTGCATTAAATGGGGCCGAGATGGTGTAGAGGCAGGGCAGCCGGCTCAGGACCGGAAGGTCCCGGGTTCGATCCCCGGTCACTGCATACCTCGTTGTCCCTGGGCAAGACACTTAACCCTGAGTTGCTCCCGGTAGGACAGGCAGCGCCTTGCATGGCAGCTTACCGCTACCAGTGTATGAATGTGTGTATGAATGGGTGGATGGCTGGTACTGTAAAGCGCTTTGGGGCCCCTCATAGGGGGCTGGAAAGCACTATATAAATAAGCTCCATTTACCATTTACCAAATGCTTCCCTGCCTCTGCCTACATTCTGCATTATTCAGACATGGACCCTGCTCTGACATGTCTGATATTTTGTGATCTCACTTGTTTGGATCGTCGGCCGCACGTTTCCGCTGAGTGCTGCGGCTGAATGAACCACCCGCTTCGGATGTTATCAACTGTAGTGATACAGGCCCTCTGTCTTGACCTTCAAGTACACCTCTCTGAATCTCTTTGAAACTCTCAGTGTTACACCTTCTTGAAACTCTCAAGGAGACAAATGGACACTTATATTTGTTACAATTATTTTGGATTAATGGACACTAATTAATCAGATTGAACTTTCTCTTTAATGTGTGTTAATTCAGAATTGATCTACAGTATATTTTTGTCATTTCAATGATGATCTGTTACTTGCATGAGTTTGACCCTTCTGCTGGTTTTATTTCTGCAGAGCAAGCAGGCTCTGATTCTAAGGCACAGTTCAGGGTAAACTGTTAGCTGTTCACTTCCTTCTCTGTTGTGTCTTCAAGCTAGACTCAACAGGCCAGTCCATCTGGCTGTTTATGTAAACAGTTTTCCTGTTGTCCGTCAAGAGACATTTCTGCCTATGGAATTAAACTTCCATCTTTTATTTTGTTAAACCAGCCAATAGTTATTAAGGAGGTGGGGAAGACCCCGCCTCCCATATAAAGGGACATTTCCTGCATTTTCTTTAGTGCTTTGGAGAGAACTAACTCACAACTGGTTTTCCTCCTCTGGGAAAGCTGGAGACGTTCCGGTCATTGTGTCAACTAGACCCACGTTTCAGCTGGAGTCACAGTAAAGCTTACTGTAACTCACTCACTCATCTCCTGGAAGAATTTGTTTTCTGAAGTTTTATTTTGAAAAATCAGTCTGTGCGCTTGACCGTTGTTTCCTGCCGAGGGAGGCGAGTTTTCCTCGTATCGTGAATCAGCCACACACGCTGAAGTTCCAACTGGACGGCCGGTGGACAAACCCATCCACGTGTGTGTCCAGACACTTCTCCACTCTTATCTCCAAGAGACGAACCGTCAACAGGTAACGAGTCGTGGTGTGTTTGAGCGTGCGGGAGCCCAGCAGTCTGCTCGTGTGGGAAAAAGGTGTCACCCAGTCTGGTTCAAAATAACCAACTTCAGTTAACTTAGCTTTCACTTATCTCAAATCTTCCTCCTATTTCTTCTTTTCATAAGCTATTAATCTGTTAAGTAATGTGCCAACAGTAAAGTTCCTAACTGTCTGTTTTAATTTGAATTCTTGTCAACGTAGTTATTAAATCAGAGCTAATATCGATACAAATGTTTATTGTAATTTTTGTGATAGTTTCAATAAAAGGTCTATTTTCTGGTAGACCAACATAAGTTGAAGTCTCTCGTGAAATTACATTTTTCCTAATTACAGTAAAAGCAATTTAATACCGGAAAAAGGATGAACTCGCGAATTGGTGGCAAGTTTGTGCAGATAAACTCTGCTCAGACCTGCGCATCTAAAATATAGGTAAGTCAGTAAACTGACCAGTAAGTCCTATATCTCTACAATAATGGTGGCCCAGTAAGTGTTTAAATACCTTACAGCGCTTATATTGTTACACAACCATAAAATGGCCCTTATCAATTATTATCATCCCCATACGTAGCAGTCAGATTGCCCCTACTGTACCTCCTAGGAGGTTTAAAGGTACGTTGTCACCGTTACAAGCGATGACAGCAGACTCCGTCTTTAGCTACGTGTTAAAGTTTCGAGTAAAGCCTCTGGCGTTAGGTTTAGGGTCTTGGTTAGGTTTAGGCACAAGGGTGAGCTGGGGTTAGGTTTCGGGTTGGTGCTCTGGGTCAGGTTTAAGGTTAAGTTCAGGAAAACTGTTACATAAGCTGAAAAAAACAAAAACGCTACACTTCTGGGTTTACGGAAACACGCTGCCTACTCACAGCGATAATAACGCCGATAACGTTCTTTTAAACATGCTAGTAGGTAGATTGTGACCTATTTGCCGCTACAAATGGGGATGATAACAGTTGATAACGCCCATTGTATGGACTGATAACATCCGAACCCGCTGAATGAAAGTCCATTTGGGCGATGGATCCCTTCCTGGCAGTAGTCCATCTGGAGCTTAACTGAACTTTTTTACCTCTTTCAACCGATCGGTCAGTGCACGGTCAAATGGCCACGTGTGGCTGGTGATTGTAGGGCAAGCCATGTTAACATATATTGGATAGTCAGCTGTGTGCGTCCACTGACGCAATCAGAAGCCCGACACTGACCCAGAATCCGGGTCTGGTGGCTCCGGGTTAGAAATGACAGCTCTAGGAGACACCTCTGTTTTGGACACTAGCTTAGCGCCACATTAGTGCTGGCAGCTGTTGGTGGGGGTGGGATGTGTAGGACAGTTAAAAAATCCAATTCTTTTTTTTAAACCTGGATTATTGAGCATGAACTTTGATGTTTTGAACCACTTTGGTCACAGCTGCCTCAGAGGAGTCAACGGGGGAGAGGGCGGGCCACTTGCAAACAGTTCTAACATCAAAAGCATCTTGAACCACAGCTTGTTTAGACATTGTCTGTATTAACCTATTCACAGGTTTAACCACACGGCCAAATCTTGTTCTGATTTGAGAGGGGACACCAACAGAACCAACGTGGGTTTGTGAGGCTTGGTCAACATCATCACAGTGATGTACATTGGTCAGATCATTCAGAACAGGGTCTGACTGTGATACCTCACTAAAACTGTCAACAACATCAGTCACATTTTCAGGTTCGCCGGAAACGGATTGTCCACCATTTTGGGTCACAGATAACACAATGGAGGAAGGATGGTCAGATGTCACACTCGCTATTTCAGAATCATCCCCTTGTGAAATGCTTGGCTCAGTCAGCTGTGTGACCCACTCCACTGTTCTCCTATCAGAGTCCACATGATTGGCATCACTCACAGAACCATCATCCACACTTCCAACAACAGGTAGGATATTCTTGCTTTCAGTAGCGGGGTCCACATCCAAGTCAACTTCATCTGTATTCCCACCCAGGGATTCATCTACAGATCTGTCATCCAGCATCGAGGACTGTGCAGTGCTAGCGCAGGAAACATGATCAAGTGAGTCATGAACATCCACCACAGGAAGAAAGTTGGCCAACATCAGCAAGTTTCTGTGGATCACCCTCGTCTGACCAGACACAGTGTCACAGATTTTGTATGTGTGGGTCTCTGGATTCATATCTAACACAGTGTAGATTGTGGATTCCCACCTGTCAGCTAGCATCTTCTTTCTTTTTGATCCACTATGGGAGTGTTCTTCTTGTCGGACTGAGTTTGTTTGTGGCTCCTCGGACCGATGAAGTCCTCCATGTGAAGGATGAAACATCTCAACAAAAATAGAACTCATCCAGGTGACCTGACTGAACTTTGTTGGATTTTTAAAATCTGAATCTAGGGATGCACCGATCCACATTTCTCACTTCCGATCCGATACCGATACTTATTAACTCAGTATCGACCGATACCGATACTTTCCCGATCCGATACTGTTCAGGTATTTGACTCTGTATAATGAAACTTTTGCACCCAAACTATTCATTTTAACATTGTGTGAGATAAACCCAATGAAGACACTCTTAAGCCTTACAATAGGGAACCCCCCTATTGTAAGGCTTAAGAGTGTCTTCATTGGGTTTATCTCACACAATGTTAAAAAGGGCAGTCACAGATTGTGATTGAACACAAGTGCTCTTTGAAACTGGATCGGAAAAGTATCGGCAGGTTGGATCCGATACCCGATACTTAAATAATGCTGGTATCGGATACCGATACCGATACTGGATCGGATCTGCCCCATCCCTAGATATTACTGAGCATGAACTGTGAAGCTGGAAGAGGCGATTGTGGAGAGAGATGTCTGGACCTCCCTGCTCAAGCTGCTGCCTCCGCAACCCGACTTCGAAACAAGAGGACGATGGTTGGATGGATAGATGGATGGAGTGTCTGTATTTCTTTGCTTCAACATTCAGTTTGTGTTTCATTGTGAATAAAATACGAGTTTGAGATTTGAAAATCATTGCATTCTGTTTGTACAGGTAGTCCTCGAGTTACGGCAGTCTCGACTTACGGCGATTCGGTGTTATGAATGCATCTTATTGATAAAAATATAATATATATATATTTTTAGGTTTAAATGTTCTTAATTTCATGTGTACAGCACTTTGTTGCAGCTGTGGTTGTTTTAAATGGCTTTATAAATAAAGTAGTATTATTATTATTATTTATTTTTATTTATTTTTTTTAAGCCGATTTACGCAGTTTCTGTCAGTTTCCAAAAGTTTCCGCCAGTTTTCGGCAGTGCCCGCCAGCTTCGGTTAGCTCCGGCCTCGACAGCCGGCTTTGGAGGACTGTGTGCCCGATCAGAGTTTGCCTCATATGGATAAATGTGCTGGAAATGCTCGGTGAACTCTGTGGACGTCTCAAACCCGGAGCAGCAGCCGCCGATCTCTCCGCCGCACCGAGCTAACATGCTGAAACGCGGAGAAACAGCTGCGGCAGCCTTTTTTGAGGGGCTAACATGCTAACGGGCGCAGCTATTGGAGGGGCTAACATGCTAACGCCAGCCCCACTGGGGACACGAAGCCGACAGGCGGCGGAGAGGACTGCTGCGACCGGGAGCTCGCCTCGATGTCCGCCTGGCAGCCTCAGATGTTGGATGGACACCGAGCTAACATGCTAAAATGCAAAGAAACAGCTGCACAGTCTTTTGGAGGGGCTAACAAGCTATCGTGCGCAGCTTTTTGGATGGACATCGCAGAGAAATGGCTCCCAGTAAGTTATTAACTCTTTTCCCCTTCATTATGGCTCAAAATGTATGGAGCTAACATGCTAACAGTCCTTCCTTTAAACAGTTTGGACCGCGTGAAGCAGCACGAAGCTGCAGAGCTCGGACGTGCAACGAGCTAACATGCAAAAAGACGGAGACAGGCTTGACCAGCTCAAAGTAAGAAATTAACTATTTATTATGTCTCCAAATATACTGTATGTGTTTTTTGATAATTACGTAGGATACTGTGTTAGGATAGGCGAAGTGCTTGGTAACTTGGTAACTGTACAGTACCGTACATGTACGTGTATAAGTGGCGGCTCGTGTGTTTTCTGACTTACGGCGATTTTGGACATGCAAACAGCTGTAGTAACGGAACTCGTTTGTAAGTCGAGGACCACCTGTATTTACATTTTTACACAACATTATTTTATTTTATTTTTGTGGGGATGTAACCTCTCAATACAAGTCAAGACTAAACCCTCACGACAAAAAATGTATTTTGTTAGTCCAGTGTCCATTTATGAATTTGTCAATACAATAAAACGGGAACGGAGGACTCACCTATGTAAACCGGTCCATAGTTGGAGCTGACGTTCTCATCCAGGTACGTGACCCCTAACGTGTAGAGAGGAGTGGCGCCCATGCCGTGTAGAAACTGTCCCAGCATGAACACGAAGCGATAACCCGACAGTCCTCCGGCCTCCGTGTCTTGGCACTGGCTGGTAGAGTTCGCCGAGCACATTCCCGTCTGCTCGGGCTTACTGACCAGGTAGGGCGGCGTGGTGAAATGAGGCAAGGCGAACACCAGAGAGCCCAGTGCCATGATGAGAACCCCCCATCCCAGCCAGCGGGGCTTGTGCCTCGTGCCACCGAAGTAGCTGACGAAGGCCAGGCAGAAGCAGGTGGCGATGTCGTAGGAGCTGGCGATGAGGCCGGCCTGGTAGCTGCGCAGGTCGAAGCGCCGCTCGATGGAGGTCACCACGGTGTTTATGAAGCCGTTGACGATCATCCCCTGGAGGAAAGAGGCAGCGCAGAGGAAGAACAGCACCCAGCGTGGCGTGTTGAAAACCTGGATGAACCTGGGCGTCAGAGCCCTCCAGCCACACAGCTGGTCCGGGTCACTTGAGATCAGCGATAACCCCAAAGGAAGCCGTCTGTCTGGCAGCGCGTCTCCCCCATACAACTGCCCGGGGAGCATTGAAGCTCCAGTAAAAATGTGGGGCCTGATGGGTCCATTAGCTCCTGGCCCTACAAGGCTTCTAGGACCAGAACCAACGGGACTTCCTGTTAGGGAATCCTCGGGACTAGAGGTGTCCACAGCGGGACCGCCATTGTGAGGACAGTCCTGCAAGTCCAGGAGCTCCTGTCTGGAGCTGAAAGAGGCATTGGTGTTCAGCAACACTGGCATCCCCCTTCTGAGGGAGGGTCCTGAGAGGATCGCTGAGCTGAAGGGGTCAAGAGTTCAAGAGAATACGCTCGTCTTCAGAACCTGTTTTACTTTACGGGCCAGTGGAGGATGGAGAGAGCCTCTGCTGAGTAATGGCATCCTGGAAAAAGACAAAAACAAGGCAAAGGATGGTCAAAATGTCCTCACAAGAGTACAAAGTAGATGAACGACGTGAACCTGATCAGATTACTGAATAACTCAAATAACACGCGAGGATGGTAAACTGATGTCCACTAATCTTTGGTTGTTTTATAACTCCAGGTGTATAAATCTGAGAATTTCTTCACCTATTTATCTGAACCCATTCCTCAGGGGTCGAGCTGACATTTAATACAGAATCACAAGCAGAATATGAAAAGCACTCAAACTAAGCGATTTATGTTTGGCTTTGCAAAAAAGGTGATTTCAGCATCATATTTTAATTTTACCTCTCAAAGAAACAAATTTCAATCTAAAAATGTGATGATTAGAGCTGTAGGCCAAACATTGTGGAACAAAGGACGTGTCGCAAAATCATTTTCTGCAAACTGCTGCTGCATTTCATTTCACAAAGAGCGACCAGAAATCAGACATTAACTTTATCTGGCAGTGAAAGATGATCCTCGTTTTTGAATGTTTTTGTTCAAAAAGTGTATAAATGGTGAGAAAACCCAAACTGTCAGAATTTCTACTGAGCCCCCCTTGCAGTCACCGGAGAAAGTAAATTTTATTTTAAGAATCAGTTTCCTCAGTTTTGTCAATCATGTGCATAGATGTATTAACCGGCATGTGTTTGAGAACACAAAGGTTGTTGTGTTTAGTAACTTGCGACCTGTCCGGGGTGTCCCCCGCCTCTCACACAGTGGTGACTGGACATGGGCACGAGTGACCCCCATGACCCCAAAAAGAAGAAGCGGGTAAAGATGATGAATCAGGTCTCTTTTATAAATGAGTCCCCGAGGCTCAATGGGATTAACCTGTATAAACAAAGGATGGATGGATGGATGGATGGATGTTCAGATGTGATTGTTTCTGAATGAACAGCTAAGATGAAATCTGATATTTATAAATATCTGATGCGATCGTCATAAAAAGACAGACATCTCTATTGATGTTTTTGAGATTGATTGATTGATTGATTGATTGATTGATTGATTGATTGATGGATGATGAGACAGTCTCTAAATCGTTTTCTCTTTCACGGTTGTGTTACTTTGTTTCCCTGTTCACAACACAACAAAACACCTGCTGCACATAGACCCGTATGCAGATTTGAGCAAAACTTTTAGTTTTTATTAAGAGGATGCTTCCATCAGCCATTCATTTTATTAACTCACTGAGCTGGTGCCAATATCCATCAGTCACTGTGTGAGAGTTGGGGGACACCTGGACAGGTCTCCAGTCCATCACAGGGACACATAGAGACAAATGAGACAAACAACCATTCACTCTCTCACTCACACACCTAGAGACAATTTAGTTACCAATCAGTCTAACATGCATGTTTTTGGTCTGTGGGAGAATACCGGAGTATCCGGAGGAAACCCATGCATGCACAGAGCGAAAATGCAAACTCAAGCAAAACGGATGGAGGCTACAAATATAACCTGACTCTAGTGCAAATGAACCTGAATTATATTTACTTTTTATTGTCTTAGCAATGAACCATCATTAATAAAACACGATCCAGACGACTGTCAGGGTAAAAAAAAAAAGATCTTATTTACAGAAAAAAATGAGCTGAAACTGGATCAATAACCTGAAGAGGAAACAAAGAAAAACTGTTGTCATCAAATAATATTTGTTTAAAAAATTTCCATTAAAAGAATGATTCATACTGAAAACTAACAGCTGACTGAGAAATATCACTCTTGACCAATAACCATGTTTATGCTTTTTAACACAATGTTGCCTGTTATATTACATAAAATGATAATACAGGTATATTTTATAATATAATAAACCTAGTGTAATGGTTTAAACAACACTATAAGTTTTCAGGTAAAGACTGTTTGTATTTTTCATCTGTTATGTGTCACATCTGTCACGGTTTCTCCAGATTGTCTTTATTATCTTCATGTACAACTTAAATAAATAAATAAATACAGGATAGCATATATAAATAAAATACAATCACAAATCAAGCACAAAGCTTTTCATTTCTTTCACAGTTAGACTTTTAAAAAATTCTCTAATAATTTCCCTACCTTTAGTTCTTTAATTGAAAACGAATGAAGGCATCTGATGGAGATGAAGAGACGGAGCGAGAAGAAGAGTCAGCAAAAAATAAAAAATAATAATGTGTCCATTCCTGCAGCTATGTTTGTCTCACAAAGCCTCTTACAGTAATGCTGAGCGGGCGCTTCAGCAGACTCACCCACTTCCAGGGAGGGAGAGAGGGAGGCAGAGGGGGAGTTTCCAACCCACATATTCCACCTGGTCCTGCTCACCTGAAGCTGGGTGTCAGCTGTTGGCTTTGCTTAGTGAGCCCGAGCGTAACGACAGAACAGCTGGAATGACTCCCAGGAGGAGGAACCACCAAGGAGGTGGAAATAATCAATCAGTGAGCAGAGCTGAATATCTGCTGATTATCAATAAACCTCCTCACAAACAAACTGAGGAAACTGGTTCTACAGAGCAGAAGATTAAAACTGTGTGTTCACTTCTGTTATCTTGTTTGGGTTCAAAACAAATCAGGTCAACTTTAGCTCGGTGCTGCTCACGGCTTCAGCTGCTGGTTCAATATGGTCAGAATAGTTTGTAGAGTTTCACAAAATAAAAGTTTAAATCTAAGAAAAACCTGTTTTCTGCAAAAAGCAGAAGAAATGGTGACTTTACTGAAGAGAAACAACGTTTTAATAAACAAAACAGAGGCTGAGATTTACAGAAACACGTTAAAAATTAAAAGCAGCAGAACAGTAGCTAAAAGCTAAAAGCACCAAAACTGTAATAATCAACCTGACGAAGTTAAGTCAGGTACTCTTGATGGATTAAAAATAAAATATTAATAAAAATTAACTTAAAAAAATTAACACCTTGTTGAAACATTTCGTCTTTTATCCAAAAGACTTATTCAGTCTGAGGAGCTGCAACAAACTCAGTCTTATAAATAACACCTTCTTATAGTGGATCAACCAGGTTGTTGTTGTTGGGGCACTAACGATCAGTCGTTAGGCTGATGCTCCTCATCTTACATGGGAACAGTTAGTTCTGGATGTCAGCAACAAACTGGATGATCTATGAAAAGGTGTTATTTATAAGACTGAGTTTGCACTCTGAGATTTTTGTTAATGAAAAGTGTGTTATAAATTAAATTCATTATTATTATTATTATTTGTTGCAGCTCCTCAGACTGAAGCTGTATTTTGGATAAAATACGACACATTTCAACAAGTTTTTAATTTAATCTTTATTTTCATTTTTAATACATCCAGAGGACCTGATTTGACTTTGTTAGATTTTTCTACCTGGATTATTGAGCATGCATCAGTAATTATCAACAGCAGAGCAGTAGCTAAAAACAAGAAAACAGTAGCTAAAAGCAGGAGAAAATTTTTTTAAAGCAAAAAAAAAAAAAAAACTGAATAAACTAAACAGATGAAAATATTCATAAAATTGTGGCTGAAATGATCAAAACTTTAAAAAAAAAGTAAAAAGAA
This sequence comes from Garcialebias charrua, assembly GCA_038048925.1. NCBI lineage: Eukaryota > Metazoa > Chordata > Actinopteri > Cyprinodontiformes > Rivulidae > Garcialebias > Garcialebias charrua. The sequence continues at coordinate 48,572 of JBBPBX010009416.1, read as the reverse complement.
AAGAAAGCAGATAAGGGTAGCTCAAAGAGGTAAAATGTTGCAAAACAATGGCTGAAGAGCAATAGCAGCCAAATTGTAGCAAAAATATATTTAATTATAAATATTAAAGTATCAAAAGGTGGTAGCTGAAAAACAAAAGTATCAGAACAGTAGCTAAAAGCTAACTTAACAAGTTAAACATCAAAGACAGCAGTGGAAAAAAATGTAGGTAAAAATCTGTATATTGGTAGCTATAGCCTAAATACAGTATAGCAAAGCATCAGCTAAATGTAACAAACAAATTTTAGCTGAAAGCCAACAGTTAATTTAATAATTGTTGCTACAAGCTAAGCACAGTGGTTGCAAAAAGTAGCAATATGGTAGACAAAAGCTAAAAGTGATGAGTAGTATCTAAAGGTTTAAAATAGAAAAATAGTACCTAACTGTCAAAAGAAGAAAATGGCAGCTTAGGAAGGTGATGGCTAAAAGCTCAAAGTAGCTAAAGTTCAGAACGATAGCTACATGTGACAAAACTACTAAAAACTAAAAGTGGAATAAGAAGACAACAAGTAGTTGATGCAGATTTCAAAACAATGATTCTAAGGGAACTGAAAATGTCTTGTTCTATTTCTGTGGAAAGGTTTGTATTTTAAATAAGAAAACATGTTTTGTTAAAGTTATCCAAACCAACAGTCCCAAACTGAACTGACTCTTTTCTGACTTTGTGACTTTATTGGGTCAGTCCAGACTGTCTGTCTACATAAAAAAAGTCCAAAATTAAAAACAATAGGATTTGATTTATTGTATTTTTTAGACATATTCTGTTCTGTTGGAATGAGGCATCGTAAGCCCTACCTTTCCCCTGCACAAAATCAGTGTTTTTAAGCAGCAGCTATCCAATTTTAACAAAACATTATAGAAAATTGCATATTTAAACTTACAGCACCATTAAAAGACTTAATAAATCAACAGAGGTCAACTCCAAGAAGAAAATATCTTTAAAGCTTTATTTATTTTTCATTTATTAATTAAAATTATTTACTTACATGAACTTAAACTTATACTGCAGTCAGCCACAAGGGGGCACTCATTCCATTCTGGCTTCAACTGCCACGTTACGTCATTGTGTCTATTTTTTCTGAAAATTCAATAAAAGGACGTTGAACGACAGGACTGAGTTACAGAAAACATCAGAACAGACATCGCTTGTTATGTCAGAACTTTAAGTCTTTATATTTATAACAAAACAATATCGAGCATTTTCTTCAATTTTTCTTTATCCTCATGAGACCAAAGTCTATGTCTGGTGTGCATTTTCTCTTTCTCCAAAGTACATGAGATTAATGGGACCTAATAAGTTAAATACCTAAACTCTGTCATGGTACAGCAAGTAGTTTTAGAATAAAATGATGTCCTCATATGAGGACAGTAGGTTTACTTTTGCATTTTATATTTTTCTTTGCAAATTGGGGTCAAAAGTTTCCAATTACCATATTTTTTGGACAAGGCGCACCAGATAATAAGGCGCATTAAGCAAAACTAAAACATTTTGACCGTTTTTTGAGCGTCACATGAAATCAGTTTGAGGTCAGTAAGCACAAACGGAATTAATACATAAGGCGCACCAGATTATAAGGCTCACTGTTGAATTTTGAGAAAATTAAAGGATTTTAAGTGCGCATTATAATCCAAAAAAATATGGCACTCTAAAATAAAAAATGTCAGCACTTATAAGCAGTTCTCTAAAGCATCAATGTCCTCATCTGAGGACCCAGGGTCTCAGGATGTTAAATTAGAAATGTTCATCCCCAACATTAGAGCATATTGTAAATGGCTGCAGAGTCACCTCATGAACATTGCAGCACACCAGCATGAGGTCATGAAAACCAGTTCTCTTACAACACTAACTAAAACAGACAAGTCAGCCCTGCTTCTGTGCAGCAGATAACTCACAACCAGTAGTAATAATAAGGTTTGAAGGGGAAACTGGACTCTAAAATCCAATTTGATTTAATATTTATTGAAGAGGTTGACAAAGCTTATTACATTTAGGCCTTGTTTCTTGTTTGTGTGTCAGGACTGGATCAGAAGACGTGGGGAGTGGATTAACATCGGGTGACGATGAGGTGATTGGTGGTGGGAGGGTCCTGGAAGTGGAACCAGGTCAGTCCCCAACAAAGCGCTGCGCTGCGCTGAGGTCGGACCTTCCTGTCACACAGTTTGTTGTTCTGAAGCCAGAAACAGAAAAGTTCTCGCAAGACTTTTTGTTCTTCGCGGTTGATTCGACACGTCTCTCTTTGTTTCTTTTCTCAGAATCCGATCACAGTGAGGAGCTGTCTCATGAACAACTGGGCTCTGCTCTGCGTCCACCTCATCTTTTTATCTTCAGAGGAAAGTTTGTTTTAGAATCAGGTTTCCTCTGTGGTACTTGAGGGATTTCGACGCTTCTCGCTTTCAACAGCATCAACACTCCTCACCACCCACTTCATGCATCCACCTGTTAACACAAATGGCTAATCAGCCAATCACGTGACAGCACTTAAATGCATGTTGGTGTTTAGAAATTATGAAGATGGTTTGCTGAAGTTCAAGCCAATTATCAGGACCAGGGGCCTCATGTATCAACCGTGCGTACGCACAGAAACCTTGCGGACGTCACTATCCACGCAAAACTCCGTATGTATCAAAACTGAACTGAACGTGGATATGTGCGCATTCCCACGCCAGCCCCATGGCAGGCGTACGCACGTTTCGGTGGTTTTTGTGCCTTTGGCGACACTTACAGGTGATTCTGAAAAACTGAAGCCCCACAGTCTGTGGTTGACTTTAAGAGCGGCTTGAAGACCTTTCTTTTCAACCGAGCATACTCTACCTCCTCATGATTCTACTTTTGATCTAGCTGATACTGTTGTTGATTTTAATTGTTTTATTAATTGTTTTATTGACATTTAATTCTGTTGCACCTTGTAGCACTTTGAGATTTTCATTAATGAAAAGTGCGTTATAAATTGAATTCATTATTATTATTATTATTATTATTATTATTATTATTATTATTATTATTATTATTATTATTATTATTATTATTATTATTAACTGTTCATGATGTGAAAATGATTAATATTCCCACCAAACACACGATTAACAAGTATTACATCCACATGACGCAGTTAAATAAAGGACGCGCAAAGTTGTGCAAAAATAAATTTAACAGGAACGGATTCATTCAGCCTTACTGGAGGATATAATAAATAGTGTAACACGCAGAGCATTTATTTATAAACAGATATAATTTTCTGATCTAGGATATGGCTTATCAGCCGTTTTCAGAAATAATCATTTTTCAGTTTGGCACTGCTGCGCTCTGGAGCAACACAGGAGCCGTGCATCACGCGTGCACATGCAGAAGCAGCGATCAAACTGTTCCCGAGCTTTCCTGAGGGAGCTGGCAGGCCGATCAGGGCTGTCCAGTCCACACAAAGCCGATTCATGTCCAATGGAATGTCTCATCTATATGATTCCAAAGGCTGAGTGGTCGCGCTTTGGAGCGCGCGCGCACCCTCGCCGGTGTTACACGGCAGCTGGAGGTGATTCATAATCTGCGTTTATTGTAGATTTCTCCAAAATGACACGTGAAAGTACACCATATATAACTTGTAGGAGAGTAAAGGCTTCACAGACAAACAGACTGCGCACAAGGCTGTGGCGCGCGCAGCGTTTGGAGACTCCAACATCACGTCATGTCATGAAAACTCTCCACTGAGACGCACAGACCCGTTTCTTCATATCATCTATTAAATAAACAAAGATCTATGTTCTACCAAACATCTAAGTTCCTCTGTGTTTACAGTAATTATGGTAATAAACTCGTGCGCAAAGTTAATATTTTCACTCAGAATGAATGGATGAGCCGTTGCGCACCAAAGCAGGGTGCGCGCACACACAAATACCGACACACAATCACTCGTTCTTTGCGTGATAAACACATTTTATTACTATTCTTACTTAGGATTATTTTCCTCACTCATATTATATTAAATTCATTATTTTCCTGAATCTAGAAATCATTTCTGATCGCGCAGGGATCAAACAAACATGTCCTTCACACATGCAGGAAGTAATTTGCATCTGTTTAACATATGTAAATGAAGGCGTGTCAGGGGAGGTGTCTCACGTGCGCTCAGTTCCACGTTAATTGTGATGTACAAAAGGAATGTGCGTGGATTCAGGTGTACGCACGGTTTGATACATCTGGATTTTTTTGTGCGTACGCAGATTTCTGGATTTGACCGTGCGGCACTTTTCAGTAAGAAATCCACGCAAGTCTTTGTACATGAGGCCTGGTGTACCTGAGAGCTGCCATCAAATCTGAACTAAGATCCAGAGATCTGTTGAAGTTTTCATCACAAGGCAAACATCAGCTGAGAACAAGACTCCCTGTCTGACTCCAGAGGTCCATTTCTTTCATCCTAAAATTAGAAAAGCAGCTTGTGTTTGGCCCTGTTGACCCTGAGGGTTTGTGAGGTTATTGTTTCAGGTAATTGACTGCAGCCTCATCTGCACGGAGTGTTTTTGTGCATTGCCCTGAGAACACGTTTGTTGTGAATCAGTGCTGTAGGAATGAACTGTGTCGCCATTTTGGACCTGACTGTCTATATAAGTGGGTTTACAGTTCGTCAATGAGAATTTACTGGGAAGTGTGAAATTTCTCATATTTGTGTTTTTGGTTGGGGGGGGGGGGCACTGTTCCACCTTGCTGTTCTAAGAACCCTGGTTAGTGTCAGGTGTGGGGGAAAAACAAAATGTGTTTGTGCACAGTTTAAACCAGGGGTGTCAAACATACGGCCCGCGGGCTGGATCTGGCCCGCCAGGGGGTTTAGTCGGCCCAAGGATAAATCTGAATTATAAAAAAAGAATAAATGTTATTTTCTTAAAATCTACAGTTCCTATGTTGTCTGCTAGACGCGCTGTGTTTTAGTCAGTTCCTATGTTGTCCTCAAACACAGTGCCTCTAGGACCCAGAGGCACTGTGTTTTAGTCAGTTCAATCGCTTTACCCAATAGATTTATGATATATATGATATTTATATATGATATCTATGGCTTTACCCGCTTTTTCTCTTGGAACGGACAGTTGGGCACCTTCATCAGAGGAATGTCCTTGTCAAACAAGAGAAAAGTGGACACAGAGATGTTTCAAGAAAAATGGACTTCTTCCTATAAAACTGTTTGTTGACTAAATGTTCTAAAACGTTGTGCAATCACTGTGATCAGTTTTTTAATGTGTTCCAAGTCTTAAATAAATGTTAAACTGAGTAAATGTGTAAAAGGACAATTAATTGAATGTAAAGATTTTTACAATTTATTTCTTCTTTGCACTAATACAATGAAAAAAGTGGACTTACTGTTCGTTCTAGGTAATTTTGGAATTAGTTTATTGGTCTGGCCCACTTGAGATCAGATTAAGCTGAATGCGGCCCCCAGATCAAAATGAGTTTGACACCCCTGGTTTAAACCAAAGGATCAGCTTTCTAATCCATGTACAGAATTTACAAAACCACAAAGGTTTTCCACTCAACATCATCCTGGTAGAGAATGAGAGAGCAGCATGTTCAGAGGATAAAGCGAGACACAATGTGTTTAATAACTTACAAACAAATCACTGTTTGAGCTTAAATTGAGATTAACCTGCCTAAATAAAGGTTGAATGAAAAATGTCATCAAAGTTCAACCATAGAGAAGCAAACAAAAGTCCTACTGGCTGATGGTAAATGGGTGTCGGACTGCAGCGTGTTCTTTAAAATGTCTGTGACGTCAAATATTTGTAATAAATATGAATGCACTGTTGGAAATATAACATTAATAACAATATTGGAAAAAAAGAATCACGCCTCTAAGGTGAACAGTTGTATTGTCATGTGCAGTAACAGGAAGTGATGTCAAAGGGGAACTCCTGCATGTAAACAGAGCGTCGCTACAATGACTAACATACAGAATAATCTAATTCTGAGTCACTGCCAGAGAAGAAGAGTCAGAGTTCAAATAATATTGTTTCAATTATCAAAGACCAGAGAGTTCCCCTCTGATGTCCCTTCCTGTTTCACATCAACTGCTCCAAGTAAAAAAAACAATATGCAGTTATTATACAAAACGGGTAAAATCCTGTGTATTGTGCAAAATTTCTTAAATATTAAAAGTTTGTTTCACTTTTTTATTTGCCAAATATACGTTTCACAGGAACTTTAACAGAGTCGATGTAGCATTTTAAACAGACATAATAGGAAAAAACAAATATTGAATATCCGCTTGTTTCATGTTCTTTGAATCAGCTTGTCTTCTGTTTTTCTGTTATTTCTTTGAAATATAATGTGCAGATTTTTAACTTTAAAGCATATATTAGCCTTTTTTATTTTATTAAATTTATTCATTTTACATAAAAATAATAAAAAAAAGAAACCATTTCACATATTATTAAAAGAAAAGATTAAATGAAAGGTGACAGGAAAGAAGAAAAAATCTTATTTTATCTGCCCCTTTTTTCAAAAACAAAAACAATTCAAACAATAATCTTCTGTGAGTAGTAAAAAAGAGTAACCTTTCACAATCTACAAATATCTAGAAACATTTAACACTTAACTGAAAGTTTTAGTATTTTGTTAACAATTAAGTTTTGATATTTTTTTAAACATAAGCACTGATTTTACATTTTTAATATATTTTAAACATACCGGTAAGCACTGATTTTACATTTTTAATATCATTTCCCAAACCGCTCCACAATTCAACTCCCTGTATTGAAATAGCCTTCTAATAGCATTTATACTAGAGCGTGACCAATATATTGGTAGGGACGATATTTTAGGACGATATAGGCGTTTAAGAACATACAGTATCAGTATCGGTGATAATTGTCCCATTATGCGCCGAAATAAACATTTCTAATTTTCACCCCTAAAATTCTGGGAACCAGCTGTAATTGTACAATATATCCAGCAGAGGGTGCACGAAGACTACTTTCACTTAAGTTTCACTTTCAGCACAGCTGAAGCAGGAAACCACTAAATACTGTGTAGCATGTTTTGCTGAACAGACCATGATACATTTATTTTAACTAATTTGTAAAGTAAAAAATATCAACAATAATAAATTCTCTTCAATCCTCCAACCTGCTTGTCATTAGCTACGTGTCTCTCAAATTAGCAAGCTAATGTTTAGATAACCTAGCATAGGCTTGTAAAACTTTATCCAGAACAATAAATCTAATGTAGAAGTAAAATATGTCAGTGTCAAAGTTATTTTTGTCGACCTCTATTAAATGCATTGCTTGTCTGAAATCTTTAAGTCTCTGCAAAGAAAAATAAACTCTGCTGTGGTCAATACTCATTAGACCTTCACCGTATGTGACTAGCTTTTTAAACAATGAACAGGGAAGGGTGCTACTTTGTTTAATTTATATTTTTGTAACACATTTGAAAAGTTTATGGTGAATAGTGGAGGATAGAAAATGCATGTTAGGAAGACCGTTTTAAGACTTAAGTGTTAAAATGGGTTTAAAAGTTGCAGTTTTCTTATTAATTGGGGGTGGACAAAGATCTAAAACTTTCAGCCATTATATCAGTTATCGTGTTAGCCTTCCCTCCTCAATATCGGTATTGGTGATAGCCAAAATGTCCACATCAGTCGGGGTCTAATACTGTATATATATGTGCAAAAATACTTTTAAAATGGCAAAAAAATATGATTACTTGGGCCAGTAGAGAGAATAGAGTTGTTGGCAATTAGGAATGTATTGCTCATTCCCTAAAGTGGAACAATTGTTGTTGCTCTTGTCTGTAAGTGTGTGTTCTGTACCGTTTTAGCAAAATATTTCATGAGTGAGAGGACAGATCAGATTCCAATTCAGCTTTATTTATCCCAAAGAGGCAATAAAGTTTGGCATTTCCAATATTTATGCGCACATACACCTTGAAAGCAAGCAATAGTTAGAGTAAATGTGCACAATACAGCAATATTATTTAGCATCATGATTCAACCATTTGCCGTTTTTTAGTTTTACAGAAAAGAGCTATAAGAATTATCATTAGAAAGCATTATTACCATCCATCAAATGTTCTATTTTGCCAATTAAATTTACTGAAATGTTATGATCTGGTTGACTACAATATACTCTGGATATTTGAGTGTAATGTGAAGTTCTGCATGCTTCAGGATATTTGACTATCTTCCTATAAAAAAAAAAACTCCAACTGTTTGTGTCCAAAATAAAAAGGAGGGGGGGAGAACACAACCTTGCGGTGTCCCTGTGCTTGTGATCAGAGCGTCTGACATGATTTCACTAACCAGAACCCTCCGGTTCCTGTCAGTTAAAAAGTTTAAAAGCAATAAATAATAAAAACTGATCAGGTAGAGGAAAATATAAAATGCAGAACTGCATACAGCCTGGCATGGGGACTGGGTCTCAGATGTTTTTTAATCTTATCAGACATGAAAAATCTTTGCATTCTCCACACCTTTACCGGTCTGGTAAGCAAGGAGACAGCCTCCTCCTCTAAGATTCTCTCAAAAGTTTTTATTACCGGAGACGTTCCAGCAGCTGACATGAAGTCATTTCTCTTCTGGGGTCATGTGGACTTTGGAAAGAGAATAATTTCATGGCTTCTAGATGACATCAAATATGAGAATCTATATGCAGGAGACAGACAGCAGCGAGTTCAGTTCCTCAGTACTGAGAGTCGTCTATCAGTGCAGAGCCCCACGGTCACAGCAGGGATGGGGCACGGTGGGCGCTGACCCAGACATGTTCTGCTCGGCTGCAGCTCAGAGAGTAAATGCCAACGAACCCCTCGGGCAACAAACAGCACAACTCGTTCAAAGCATTTCACCCCGATGGAAACGAAGCGCTCTTACCGTCTCCTCTGCTCTCTGTTCCATTCTCTTGGTACAATTTCACCCAAAATAAACCAAACAGGAACTAAAGAAAAGGTAGAAGTACAAATACTCCAACTCTTCCTGAGCCAAAGCACATCTACATTTGATGCAAATCATTTTGGACTTTCCTGCAGCAGAACCCGAGGAGGAAGTAAACCCATGGTGCGGCGAAGAATGTGAGGAAACCGATGACAAAACAAATGCTTATGGTTCTGTTGATCATAAATAAATAAAAAGTTGAGATAATAGGGTTCTGCAGAGTAGTAATTCATACGAGCGAGGCCCATTTAAACACAGTTTCTGTTGTTCTGAAACGACCTCCTTTTTCAACGTTTCATTTGCAGTTCTGGCAAATTATTCATAAACCTTCACTTAATTGACCGAATCAACACCATCTGAGCCCATACGAGGCAAATCAGAACATTTTAGGCATAACTTATGAGACATGACCATACGCAGAGGTTCTGCACTGAAAAAGATTTGCTCACAGTTTAGGCAAATTCTATATTATTTTTTACACTGCCTTACTTCAGTGTAAATAACCATCAGCTTCTATTTTAATAATGTCTATGTAAAAGAGATAACATAAACATGTTCCCACAGATAAAGCTCTGAATGTTTTCTACTGCAGATAAGATATTGTTTACTGATAACAGCCTCTAGAACCTTCAACAACCCACTATGAGACAGTGTTATTTATGAGCTCCAATATGAGACAGTGTTATTTCTTAGATCCACTATGAGAGTGTTATTTATGAGATCCACTATGAGAGTGTTATTTATGAGATCCACTATGAGACATCCACTATGAGACAGTGTTATTTATGAGATCCACTATGAGACATCCACTATGAGACAGTGTTATTTATGAGATCCACTATGAGACAGTATTATCTATTAGATCCACTATGAGACAGTGTTATTTATGAGATCCTCTATGAGACAATGTTATTTATGAGATCCTCTATGAGACATCCACTACGAGACAGTGTTATTTATGAGCTCGACCACGAGACAGTGCCATTTCTGAGCTCCACTATGAGACAGTGCTATTTATGAGATCCACTATGAGACAGTGTTATTTATGAGATACACTATGAGACAGTGTTATTTATGAGATCCACTATGAGACATCCACTATGAGACTGTTATTTATTTATTTATTTTTAATTTTTAATTTATTTATAGATGGCCTCCCTTCTCACCTTATAGCCATCCTCTCACTCTAATATGTATTTTTTTATAGAGAGAAAGAGAAGAGAAAGTAAGATAACAAAACAACAATTATCCACCAAAAGAGCACAAGGCAAACACACCTAACCTCCGTCCGCAATCCTGCAAAGCACATGACAGAACACAGCAACGAAACATACATGCATAAAGACTAATAATCTTCATGACCTTGCAGTAGATTTCTATAAATATACATACCCATACCTACAAATATATATACAGTATACATACATATACATTTATATTCATTCATATACCCATCTACATATCTGCATATATCTACATATACATCCCTGCATCCATTTGTGTGTGGTTGTGAGCATGCATAAGTGAATAAGGTTCCTCCAATAGAACATTTAGTAGCGACTGTGAAGCATCAGAGATCCGTCCCCCCAAAGCCCGAGGCAGACGAAGGGGCGATCAAAGCCCAAGACTCCAGGAAGGACCCCGAGCCCAGAGTCCCCAGGGCCACCCGAACAGGACGAGCCACTCGCCCACTCCCCAGATCCGACCAAGGGGAAGAACCGGACGAATCCCACCAGCGACCACACACAATGACCCCCCGCGGTCAAACGCGACAAATTCATAGGCCCCCGCTGGAGCCCGCTGCACTGACGTAGCCCCAGGGCCGGTCACCGAGGCCCGGGCACCGGGGACGCCCACCCCTCAGGCCCAGACCCGACCGGACCAGAGGACCCGAGCCCCACCAGGCAGCCACCAGGCCGAGCCTACAAACGCCCAAGCGCCCAACCCCAGACAGTGAGGGCCCCAAGCACGCCCGCAGGCAAAGGAACACCCACTCAGTATTATCTATTAGATCCAGTATGAGACAGTGTTATTCATGAGCTCCACTATGAGACAGTGTTATTCATGAGCTCCACTATGAGACAGTGTTATTTATGAGCTCCACTATGAGACAGTGTTATTTATGAGCTCCACTATGAGACAGTGTTATTTATGAGATCCACTATGAGACAGAGTTATTTATGAGATCCACTATGAGAGTGTTATTAATGAGATCCACTATGAGACATCCACTATGAGAACGTGTTATTTATGAGATCCACTATGAGACAGTGTTATTTATGAGATCCACTATGAGAGTGTTATTTATGAGATCCACTATGAGAGTGTTTTATTTATGAGATCCACTATGAGACAGTGTTATTTATGAGATCCACTATGAGACAGTGTTATTTATGAGATCCACTATGAGACAGTGTTATTTATGAGATCCACTATGAGACAGTGTTATTTATGAGATCCACTATGAGACAGTGTTATTTATGAGATCCACTATGAGACAGTGTTATTTATGAGATCCACTATGAGACAGTGTTATTTATGAGATCCACTATGAGACAGTGTTATTTATGAGATCCACTATGAGACAGTGTTATTTATGAGATCCACTATGAGACAGTGTTATTTATGAGATCCACTATGAGACGGTGTTATTTATGAGATCCACTATGAGACAGTGTTATTTATGAGATCCACTATGAGACGGTGTTATTTATGAGATCCACTATGAGACGGTGTTATTTATGAGATCCACTATGAGACAGTGTTATTTATGAGATCCACTATGAGACAGTGTTATTTATGAGATCCACTATGAGACAGTGTTATTTATGAGATCCACTATGAGACAGTGTTATTTATGAGATCCACTATGAGACAGTGTTATTTATGAGATCCACAATGAGACAGTGTTATTTATGAGATCCACTATGAGACAGTGTTTTTCAACCTTTTTTGAGCCAAGGCACAGTGATTTCATTGGAAAAAATCTGAACACCACCAACCAAAATTGTAAACATAGATACTCTGTATCCGCCTATATTAAATATATAGTCATTCTTATCAAAGTGTCTTGAATAGATGGTAAATGGTAAATGGAGCTTATTTATATAGCGCTTTCCAGCCCCCCGTGAGGAGCCCCAAAGCGCTTTACAATACCAGCCATCCACCCATTCATTCACACATTCATACTCCGGTAGTGGTAGCCTGCAAGGCGCCATCCAGACCTACCGGGAGCAACTCGGGGTTAAGTTGTTGAATAGGAATGAATTAAACACAAAAATGTATTTTTATCATATTTTCTATTTCTTATTTCAAATTGCACTTAATATCTCTTCAAAAATACACCCGAACAGTACCACAATAATGTGGTCTTAAATTTAAAGAGGTTGTAGAAGGGGATGGGGGGGTTTTTTATAATTTCCAAGGCACACCTGACGATCACTCGCAGCACACTAGTGTGCCTAGGCACAGTGGTTGAAAAACACTGGTTTATGAGACTGAGTTTGTAGCTCCTCAGAGTGAAGAAGACTTTAGGATAAAAGGTGAAGTGTCCAGAGGACCTGACTGATCCATGTCAGATAAAATGAGAGTGCAGGGACAGAAACACAGCATCTCCTGACCCACATCTCTCAGACGTGCCCGCATGTTGCTGCTTCCTGTTGGTCATCTCACAGAGACGGCTGCAGCAATAAAAAAGGTTTTGAACCGAACTTAATGAAAAGCAGAATCACACATGGGAGTTGAACCTGGACATCTGCCAGCTCTCCAGGAATCAGTCTTGAAAACTCCCCGACTTCAACCACCATGGTCCAAACTACTGCAGCAATGTGTCGCAAACAACAACCAAACTGTGAAATAAACTAAATGTAGATTTAGTTGCATGTTTTATAGAAGTTCTGTGGTTTAACCCTGAAGATTTGATGCAAAGGAGGACGTGTGCTAAGAACGTTGTCATTTACATTTTCTGAAGCTACTTGTCTGTTTCATGTTTTATCATTATGACCAGTCAGTGTGCCGGAAATGAGCTATAAAAAAAACCCTTAAATATAAATTATTTTATTTGCTGCAAGTGACTCAGAGTGTGTCATTGTTGGGGCCTCCTGCTCTCACCATGACTGAGTTTTAGATAAAAACACTGAGGCTTTACTTTAATTTTACATTCGTGACATTTTACTTTCACTTTTCCTTCATGGCACGAAGCGTTTCGGGTCGTTCCGCCGTGGCTCCGTGACTTTCTGTGAGCTGAGTCAGACAGTGAGTGTCTCCAGATTAATTGGCATTCTGTTACTGCTTATCGCTCCAGAAGCTGAACTCCGTGCACGTGAACTCCCTGCGTTGCTTCTACAAATAAACCCAATGTGCCGTGTTGCAGCACAGCCTGTGTTGCTACTGATGCTACGCTGCACATGTAGCTGGGAGTGCAGCTATGGTGAGAAAAGGAGGTGGAAATTCACTGAGTGATTGATGATATCGTCTGGTTTAGTCAGAAAATGCTGAA
>JBBPBX010009416.1:11290-26035 GCA_038048925.1 Garcialebias charrua | reverse complement strand
TTTTTTTAATGAGATGCATGCTCGTAAGTCCGGGACCTCGTAAGTCAGAGCGCTCGTAAGTCGGGGACTACCTGTATACGGTATTAAAGACACAAATGGAAATATAACTTGATGAGGGAAAAGTAAACAGTGTTTTTAGAGATTTTTATAAAAATCTGTACACTCCACAAATTAATCCAACAGATGAGGATATCAATCAATTCTTGGATAGAGTAACACTTCCAAAATTAAACGGTAGTCAATCATCAGACCTAGACTTACCATTAACATCAGCAAAACTCCATGAAGCCATAAAAAAGCCAAATAAAAAATCTCCTGGACCAGATGATTATCCAGCAGAATTTTATAAAGAATATTGGAATATATTGGATCCAATATTTTACAGAATGCTATTGGAGTCAGAAGAAAATGGCAGGCTTCCACACATATGAACTCAGCCAACATTAGTCTCCTTTTAAAATCAGGCAAGGACCCGGTATTGCCTACCTGGGGCGGCCGTGGCATAGTGGTAATGGCAGTCGTCCCCCGATCGGAAGGTTGGCGTTCGATTCCCGGTTCTCCACACCATGTGTTGTTGTATCCTTGGGCAAGACACTTAACCCTGAGTTGCTCCCGGTAGGACTGGAAAGCAACTTGCATGGTAGTCTGCCGCTACCGGTGTATGAATGTGTGTAGCATTCAATGTGTGTAGCGCTTTGAGATTTTCACTAATGAAAAGCGCGTTATAAATTGAATTCATTATTATTATTATTATTACCAGTTATCGTCCCATCTCTCTTATTAATGTCGATGTTAAGATAATTTGTACAGCCCTCTCTAAAAGATTAGAGAGGATAACTCCTTTCAATATTCATCCAGATCAAACTGGATTTATAAAAGGAAGACACTCCACTACAAACACTCGCAGATTATATAATTTAATAGAGTATTCATATAGTAAAAATATTGAAACAGCTATTTTATCTTTCGACACAGAAAAGGCATTCGATAGAGTAAATTGGAATTTTTTATATGCTACCTTGATTAAATTTGGATTTGGAAACTATTTTATTAATTGGTTAAAATATTATATAACTCACCAAAAGCATGTGTCATGACAAACAATCAAATATCTTCAAGCTTTTGTTTAGAGAGGGGCACAAGACAGGGATGCCCATTTTCACCCGCATAATTTGCTATGTTTATTGAACCTTTAGCAGCAACAATAAGGAAAACTGCTGACATTAAAGGCATACAGTGTAAAAATAGAGAACAAAAAATTAGTCTTCATGCTGACGATGTTTTACACTTTCTTCAAAACTCAGAAAACTCTATATCTAATGTTATCGAATTCATAAACTCATTCTCACAAGTTTCTGATTATTCTATAAATTGGTCAAAATCTACAGCTCTTCCAATAAATTGTGTGTTTAATACTTCTTTAAATGGAAAACTACAATCAGGTAACATTACATACTTGGGTATTAAGATTTCTCATAGATTAGAAGACTTGATAAAATTAAATCATATACCACTTTTAAAGAAAATTGAAGACGATCTTACTAGATGGAAATCTCTACCCATTTCACTTATGGGAAGAGTTGCCTCAGTAAAGATGATGGTCCTGCCGAGAATAAATTATTTATTCTCAATGATTCCAAATAAACCTTCAAATGAATGGTTTAAGTCCTTGGATTCTTTCATATCTAAATTCCTTTGGAAAAACAAAACTGCACGTACAGTATTAGCTTAAAAACACTACAGAAATCTAAAGAAACCGGAGGATTAGAACTTCCAAACTTTTATCACTACTATTTAGCAAATAGTTTAGAATATATTTCGAAGTGGCTAAATCCAAATGCACTAGATGTTACTTGGTTAGACATAGAGCAAACTGTATGTAATAATATTAGTGTTTCAGATCTGCCATTTATTAGTATAAATATAAAAAACATGTCTGCTTTAAAATTATCAGTATTAGCTCATCTCTGACAGCATGGTGGGAGTATCTGAAAATGACAAAGTCTTCACTACTCCCATGCAGACAAACACAGATCTGGAACAATCCTGACATACATATGTTAAATTTCTCAGGTTGGAGAGCAAAGGGAATTGAATGTCTGGAACACATATTTGATGGTGCAGACTTTATTTCATT
Source organism: Garcialebias charrua (assembly GCA_038048925.1). Classification (NCBI taxonomy): domain Eukaryota; kingdom Metazoa; phylum Chordata; class Actinopteri; order Cyprinodontiformes; family Rivulidae; genus Garcialebias; species Garcialebias charrua. Next base: position 23,898 of record JBBPBX010009416.1, on the reverse strand, counting down.
TAATGAATTAATAATACAATATGGCATTGATAATAAGTATTTCTTAGAATATCAACAAATTAAGTCTATTGTTAAAAAAAAGAAATTTAAGCTTAATAGAGAATTGTTAGAGACACCAACATGTGTGTCAGAATTCATTAATCTTAAACAACCCAAATTGTTATCTAAAATATACAAGAAATTGACTAGAATCGATGACTCCATAACGCTTCCTGTTGCAAAATGGGAGACAGATTTATCAGTCAACTTTGACCAAAACACCTGGTCTCAAGTATGTTTAAAAACATTTAAATTGACTAGAATCTCCAATTTACAATTAATACAGTATAAGGTTCTCTATAGAGTGCATCAGTGCTGCGCAGTGCTAATCCAAAAATTAGTTCCGCAATTTCTAAAGCACTTATTAATTTATTTAGGTCCGCAATTTCAAAAGCGCTTATGTATTAGCAAAGCTAGCGGAAGCTAAATGCTAATGCGCTAACGTGCAAATGGCGAACTACTTTTTTTAATCCAGCAGATTTGACCATTTCGTGAAACGGTTAAGCTCAGAAAAACCTTGTGCTATAAAGTCAGCTAAGAAATATATTTTTTCTCAGCAAAGAAATAATTGTTTTTACCGTGTTTTGTTGCAAAGTCCTACGCTTCTGTGGCCGTCGCCATTTTGAACAGGGCAAATGGCAAACTACTTTTTTTAATCCAGCAGATTTGACCATTTCGTGAAACGGTTAAGCTCAGAAAAACCTTGTGCTATAAAGTCAGCTAAGAAATATATTTTTTCTCAGCAAAGAAATAATTTTTTTTACCGTGTTTTGTTGTAAAGTCCTTTGCTTCTGTGGCCATCGCCATTTTGAACAGGGCAAATGAGGCGCTGACGCGTTGCGTAGGCCGCTGAGAAACATCCATAAGTTCACCCTCCATGTTAAAAACTCTTCGTCTGACTCTTCGAAAACAAGCAATAAGGCTGCAGAGTAACACACTGGCTGCTAACTGCTATAGAGAGAGCGCTCTCTGTAGCCCCGCCTTAGGGCGGGGACCGCTTTTGTTCACGGACCACATCCGGCGGTGACAGGATATGGTCCGTGAGCAGTCGTCCAGTTGATTTAAGAGCCCGTAAATAAGTTTTTTCATTTTTACTGATAGATAATTAGTTATTAGCGGTACTGCATTTTAAATAAAAATAGCGCAAATCCGCTTATGAATTATAAAAGTTAGTCAATCCGCTATAACGCTGACAAATTGTTTAGGTCCGCTATAAGCGGATTAGTGCTTTAGCGCTCCCTGGCGGTCTGGCGCCCACCTTTGGAGTACATTATACAGGTCAGAAAAAGTTTAAGATGGGTTTTACATCATCCAACAATTGTTCATAGTGCAAAGGCAATATACCTGATGACTATATTCACGCACTCTGGTTCTGTCCACCCGTTCAGAGGTTCTGGGTACAGGTATGTGAAGACTTCTTACTTCTGCTCTCGGCAAAGCAAGTCACATATCTTTTTGCTCCTCTCCTCCCTAAGTTTTCCTCCTCCCTGCCTGCTTTTTTGTCTCGTCTGTAACTCTTCAGCGCTCACTCGAACCAATTTGAGATGGATTTAATTAATTGGGCTGTTTCCTCTATAGATAAAAATTTTTCCACAAAGCGAACCAGGCCAGGAGAAATGGCTTACCCCTCCGACACGCACGCTGTCGGATACATTATGGACTCGTGGAGCCAGTGGCAGCCAATGTGTCTGACCATCCTGTCTGTCGAAGACGTGGAAGATTTGTGGATTATTGGGATATTGGTGGCAGCTACTCTGTTTTTTGGCGTTGGCGGAGCTGTCTGCTACTGGAAGCTGAGGAAGACTGCGGCGGCTATCAGCGCGCTGGCGAAACTTCCTGATCAGCAAGATTCTCTGATCCGGGCTATGAGCTCCACATCCCAGCTGTTGTACGAACTGAACCGCACGATGGGAGCAGCGGTAGACCACCGCGGACCTGCGGTGCGTTTTGGAACTCGTTTACAGCCGTCCGGACTCAATCAGGGCACAGATGGGGGTTCGTAGCTCGGAACCTCATATGATTCGGCGATTTTGGACCTGAACAGCACCTGGACTTGGAAGGCTGCAGTCAAAAGTACACTGTGGCCTGAGCTGAAGATAAACAAAAGCAACTATCTAATCTGGACTCTGAGCGACCTTGAATGAAGGCTGTGTGGAAATTCTTCTCCTGGAGTCGAAAGCTGAGAGAACACGCTGCCCCCCCTCCCCCCAGAGATCTCTGTGTGTGCGCTTGGATGGCGCCGAGCTGAGACAACTGCTGACTGTGCTTATCTGAATGTTACTCACAGACTTGATCTCCTTGCTTGTCATCAAACTGCAACATGTCTTGTCTCTTTGTGCTTAATGCTGGTAGAGTTTTTGGGACTTTATCATGGAGTGTCTTAAGAAGACAAATTATGATAGATTCTTTTTTTGAATACCAATGATACCCATCTGTATTTTCCTTTTTCCATATCTGATTGTGGTGGCGCGGTTTCATACTGCTGCGACTTCGTGCACTCGTCCCTATCTTAAGACGGATGTGCGTAATCAATTATGTTGTTTTGTGCCCCGGTGCAATGACAATGTCAATAAAGATATGTTCTATTCTATTCTATTCTACTTGTCTAAATGTTTGAAATGTAATATCCCACTCTCTCCATCTGTTTGCTTATTGGGTATCTTTGAAGATGTTATACTAGAAAAAAATACATCCTGTATGCTTTTCACTGCCTTATGCATCGCAAAGAAAACCATACTCCTGAATTGGAAAAATAAAAATAATCTTAGCATTAATCAGTATAAAAATCTTCTGTTAGATCATATTAGTCTTGAAACAGCATCTGCCGACACATCGGATCAATCTATCTGGCATTCTTTGATCGGCTCCGTTACGTAGTGAGGGTGAGGGGTCTGGGATCTGGGGCATTGGGGCTGGCGTGGGGGAGGTTGGGGCGCTGGGAGGTTGGGGCTATTTGGGCGGGGAGGTCCCTGCCTTCAACCTGGGGAGGACCGGGGGGGTTCTGGGGGATGTCTGCTAGGGGCAGCATGCAGGCCCTCAGGTGGTCGGTGGCGGCGGTCATGGGTCGCCGGTCAGTGATCCGGCTGTGCTGGGGTGGTTTCAGGGTGGGCACCGGGGGCTAGGGATTCTGGGGCGTGTCGTCCCTGGGTTTGGGCCTGGTGGGTGTTGGATCTTGGGCTCTGGCAGGCGGGTCGCCGGGCTATGGGCTGGCTCGCGCTCTGGTGCCCGGCTCTGGTCAGGGGGCCCTCGGCTCGCTGTTGGGTTGGGGGTTCATGTGCTAGGGGGTTGGGTATCTGGGAGCGTGACTGGTGACCCATGGGAGGGTCAGGTTGACCCAGCCTGGGTGTCTAGTGTGTTATGTGTTCTGAAAGTTGTTAGTATGAAGGGTGGGTGTAGTATTTCTTCTGGGGTGGGGACTGAGTGGATGTCCTTGATGATGGTCTGGGACTATGCATGGCCGGTGTGCGGGCCCTTTCTATGGTGGGGGCCAGCTCCCGGTGCTTCCTGGCTCTGTCGGCGGTTAGGCGGGCGCTCTTGGCCGTGTCGTCCATGTGGGATTTTGTGTCCTCTTGGGCGGCGGGCTGACTGCGGTTCGTAGGGGTCTTGGCGGCCCTGGTGGATGTGGGCTGTTGGTTCTGCTGTTGGCGGCCCTCGTGGCTGTGTCCCTCTCTGGTCTAGAGCTCAATGGCCTGGCGGTCTGAGAGGTTTTTTTTTGCCTCGCTCCTTGGGTAGACCTTGATGAACTGGGGGGGTATGTGGGGTCAGCAGGGGACTTGACTCGCTCCGGGAACATTGGGCCTCATGCAAGAACATGTTCATATTTTTATCCTAAATTTCTCTTACTTTTGTTCGTACGAAGCGTTCGTACGAACATGCCACGTCAGATTCAACAAACTCTTCTATCCTCAGGAAAAGTGTGTAAATGAGCTGCGTACGTATGATGAATTCCACCTGTTCTATCCACCTGCGCGTGCACGCGGAGAGGTTATTTACATAATTCCCACCCCTCAAAACACCATATAAGGCTACGTTTCCTGCCTCAGAGAGCAGGAAGTGTCCGTTCATACAAATGACAGCGAAAAGTAAAATGGAGAACTTTACGGGTGCGGAGATTGAAGTTCTGCTCTCCGAGATCGAGAAAAGAAAATCTGTCCTTTTTAGCAGCGTCACTCATGGGATTAAAGGACCAGCTAAAGCCAAAGAATGTTTGTTTATAATAAATGTGGACCTTAAAATATACACACATCCTGGTGGCGCAACTGGGAACGCATAGTGCCGTTAGCTGCTCCTAACCTTATCTAGACCTCGTGGGTTCGATTCCCACAAGGTATTTTTTTTCCTTCTTTCTTTAGATTATTTATTCATTCCAGATTAAAAAACTTTATGCTTTATTTCTTGTTGTATTGTAAATAGTTTTCTTGTGTTTTTTAAATCTGGAATGAATTAAAAGAAAAAAAAAAACGTTGTCCCATGTGGGAATTGAACCCATAAGGTTCGGAACAACGAGCCAACGCTCATCTCACTGAGCTATCGGAGCTCTATGACTGCAACAGGAGGAGGTCAAGGTAAAGTCTGCGTTACCGAGACAAATTAAACTTAAATTAATTCATAATTTAAGTTGGTTTTAGTTTGAGATCTTCATATTAATATTGTAGTGTTAGAAAACGGCATTGATAACAAATTGATTTTAATTTAAATATTTTAATCCGTTAGTCATTATTACATTTAAAATTATAATTCTAATTCAAACAGAATAACCTATTGTCAAAAATAATTATGGTGCGTGATTTCTTTGGACTCAAAATATTTTCTGAATAACGAAATATAAAGTTATTAGTGAAGAAAATCCGTCTGGATAACAGCAGACTGACTGCTCGTAAAATATACGACAGGTCTGGACCACTCGTAAATTTTGTTCGTATCTGAAAAAAATCTTAGGATACGAAAACATTGTTGAATGCCACAAATGCTCCTAAATCACTCGTACGCACAATTTAAGAACAAATCTGTGCGTACGAACGGTTCTTGCATAAGGCCCATTGTTCCTGCAGTTATTTTTCTCCCCATCCCTCACCACGCACCGCCGCCCTCTTCATCTCAAATTAATACATGTAGGGATTTTGAGACACGGGTGTGCTGCAACGTTTTTACATCTCTGTTGTTCAGAACCACCTGGGACTCAATTTTATTATACACCTTAGACATTCACTCGTAAACATCCTCATAAATTTCACATATAGGAATTTGGGGTGAGCACTATGGTTATGGGTGGCGAGACGACATCACTCTCGTCCCCCGTACCTATGCTCACTCACAATTATGCATTCAGACAGTAAGAGCCTGGGTTAGAGTTGGGGTGGAGGGGAAACTGGCATAATGCCAGCCTTTGCTCCTTCTTTTTCCTTTTTAAGTGCACTTTATAACAACACACACCAACAGCACATTTGGGGACGGGGGTGTGTGTGTCAGGGTCTAGGTTTGTTCATTTTTATTTATTTATTTATTTTATTTGTTTATTTATTTATTTATTTATTTATATATTGGGGTATTGGAGAGTGCGCCTCCTGGGGACTCCCTTGTTCTACTGGGGGACTTCAACGCTCACGTGGGCAATGACAGTGAGACCTGGAGGGGTGTGGTTGGGAGGAACGGCCCCCCTGATCTGAACCAGAGTGGTGTTCTGTTATTGGACTTCTGTGCTCGTCATGGATTGTCCATAACGAACACCATGTTTAAGCATAAGGGTGTCCATATGTGCTCTTGGCACCAGGACACCCTAGGTCGCAGTTCGATGATCGACTTTGTTGTCGTCTCATCTGATCTGCGGCCGCATGTCTTGGACACTCGGGTGAGAGGGGCGGAGCTGTCAACTGACCACTACCTGGTGGTGAGTTGGCTCCGATGGTGGGGGAGGATGCCGGTCAGACCTGGCAGACCCAAACGTATTGTGAGGGTCTGCTGGGAACGTCTGGCAGAGTCTCCCGTAAGACGGAGCTTTAACTCCCACCTCCGGGAGAGCTTTGAACACGTTCCGAGGGAGGCGGGGGACATGGAGTCCGAGTGGGCCGTGTTCCGCGCCTCTATTGTCGAGGCAGCTTATCGGAGCTGTGGCCGCAAGGTTGTTGGTGCCTGTCGTGGTGGCAACCCTCGAACCCGGTGGTGGACACCGGCAGTGAGGGATGCTGTCAGGCTGAAGAAGGAGTCCTATTGGGCCTTTTTGGCTTGTGGGACCCCGGAAGCAGCTGATAGGTACCGGCAGTCCAAGCGGCATGCGGCTCGGGTGGTTGCTGAGGCAAAAACTCGGGCGTGGGAGGAGTTCGGAGAGGCCATGGAGAATGACTTCCGTACGGCTTCGAGGCGATTCTGGTCCACCATCCGGCGTCTCAGGGGGGGAAAGAGGTACGCGACCAACACCATTTATGGTGGAGGTGGCGTGCTACTGACCTCAACTCGGGATGTTGTGAGTCGGTGGGCGGAATACTTCGAAGACCTCCTCAATCCTACTGGCACGTCTTCCACTGAGGAAGCGGAGCCTGGGGACTTTGGGTCGGGTTCTCCGATCTCTGGTGCTGAGGTCGCCGAGGTGGTTAAAAAGCTCCGCGGTGGCAAGGCTCCGGGGGTGGATGAGATTCGCCCGGAGTTCCTTAGGGCTCTGGATGTTGTAGGGTTGTGTTGGCTTACGCGACTCTGCAATATCGCGTGGACATCGGGGGCAGTTCCCTTGGATTGGCAGACTGGGGTGGTGGTTCCCCTATTCAAAAAGGGGGACCGTAGGGTGTGTTCCAACTATAGGGGGATCACACTCTTAAGCCTCCCTGGTAAGGTCTATTCAGGGGTTCTGGAGAGGAGGGTCCGTCGGATAGTCGAACCTCGGATCCAGGAGGAGCAATGTGGTTTTCGTCCTGGTCGTGGAACACTGGACCAGCTCTACACCCTCAACAGGGTCCTGGAGGGTGCGTGGGAGTTTGCCCAACCAGTTTACATGTGCTTTGTGGACTTGGAGAAGGCATTCGACCGCGTCCCTCGGGGGGTTCTGTGGGAGGTACTCCGGGAGTATGGGGTACCAGGCCCTTTGATAAGGGCTGTTAGGTCCCTGTACGACCGGTGTCAGAGCTTGGTCCGCATTGCCGGCAGTAAGTCAGGCTCGTTTCCGGTGAGAGTTGGACTCCGCCAAGGTTGCCCTTTGTCACCGATTCTGTTCATAACTTTTATGGACAGAATTTCTAGGCGCAGCCAAGGTGTTGAGAGGATCCGTTTTGGTGACCTTAGAATCGCTTCTCTGTTTTTTGCAGATGATGTGGTCCTACTGGCTTCATCAGTTCGTGATTTACAACTTTCACTGGAGCGGTTTGCAGCCGAGTGTGATGCGGCCGGGATGAGGATCAGTTCCTCCAAATCCGAGGCCATGGTCTTGAGCCGGAAAAGGGTAGCATGCCCTCTCCGGGTCGGGGAGGAGGTCCTGCCCCAAGTGGAGGAGTTTAAGTATCTCGGGATCTTGTTCACGAATGAGGGAAAACTGGAGCGTGAGATCGATAGGCGGATAGGTGCAGCGTCCGCAGTGAAGCGGGCGCTGTACCGGTCTGTCGTGGTGAAGAGAGAGCTGAGTCAAAAGGCAAAGCTCTCAATTTACCGATCGATCTACATTCCCACCCTCATCTATGGTCATGAGCTTTGGGTTATGACCGAAAGAACAAGATCTCGGATACAAGCGGCTGAAATGAGTTTTCTCCGCAGGGTGGCTGGACTCTCCCTTAGAGATAGGGTGAGAAGCTCAGTCATCCGGGAGGGACTCGGAGTAGAGCCGCTGCTTCTCCACATCGAGAGGAGCCAGTTGAGGTGGCTCGGGCATCTGGTTAGGATGCCTCCTGGACGCCTCCCTGGTGAGGTGTTCCGGGCATGTCCCACCGGGAGGAGACCCAGAGGAAGACCCAGGACACGCTGGAGGGACTATGTTTCTCGGCTGGCCTGGGAACGCCTTGGGATTCCCCCGGAGGAGCTGCTCCAAGTGGCTGGGGAGAGGGAAGTCTGGGCCTCCCTACTTAGGCTGCTACCCCCGCGACCCGACCCCGGATAAGCGGAAGAAGATGGATGGATGGATAGATTATACATGTACCAGGCGGCCATTCTGGGGGTGGGGTCCGGTTAGGTGACGGGCCGTCAGGTGTTGACCTGGACTATGGGAGGGTTCAGGGCCTGAGGGTTTGCCGTGGGCGGGGCTGGCATTGCGCTCTCCCTGGGGCTGCTTGGGATGGGGTGTCCTGTCCTGTCGGTAGGGCAAGGTTTGGGCCAAATCATGGATGTCGGCTATCCACCCCAGAATGAATGGGCTTACCTCCTGGGTTTGGGTGTGGGCTGCCCCGTGTAGAGAGCAGGTACTTGTCTTGGACCTGGGGGTATAGAGTGTGTATCGGGATTATGAATGGAACGTGTCATTATTGTTTGTCTTTCTGTGAGTGAGGGTGAGGATGAGGGTGGGTCTGGGTGAGTGTGTCTGTGTATGAATGTCTAAGTGTCAGGCTGGGACTTAGACTGCCCCCTCTCTGATACATCTGAGGCTTCTTGGTGTCACGCTCCTGCCACGTGGTCCCCCGGGTGGGTGTCCCTTAGCCTGCGGGTGTGCTTAGGGCCCTCGCTGTCGGGGGTTGGGCGCTTGGGCATGTGTCGGCACGGCCTGGTGGCTGCCTGGTGGGGCTCGGGTCCTCTGGTCCTGTCGGGTCTGGGCCTGAGGGGTGGGTGTCCCCGTTTCCCGGGCCTCGGTGCCCGGGCCTGGGGCTACGTCGGTGCAGCAGGCTCTGATGGGGGCCTGTGAGTTTGTCGCGGTTGGTCCCGGGGGGTCATTGTGTGTAGTCGCTGGTGGGGCTCTTCCTGTCTCCCCTTTGGTCGGATCTGTGGAGTGGCTCGCCCTGTTCGGGTGGCCTTGGGGACTCTGGGCTCGGGGTCCTTCTTGGGGTCTTGGGCTCTGATCTACCCCTATCAAAAACATAGCACAAACTTAGACAAGAAACGGAAACGTATGGATTAAAGTACAGGAAAGTTCTCAAGCTAAAATAATAAAAGATCTGAAAGACAGACACATTTAGATGAGCTCAAAAATGACAAATCACCAATCACTATCACATGTTCATACACAAAAATTGACAAAAATGAACAAACAAACAAATACATTAAAACATGACAACAACAAACGAAGACTCAGAGTTTAAAATATACAATGTTGAAGATGTGGTTGATGCAAATTTTTATCCTGCTATAAAAGACTGTGAATATTATAATGAAGAACAGTTTAATGACATCAATATAACAAATGGAGATCTCTCTATTATTCACATCAATAGTAGAAGTATAAATGCAAATATATCCAAAATAACAGATTATTTAAAACAGTTAAACAGAACTTTTACATTAATAGCACTGTCAGAGACATGGCTTAATGATGAAAACAAAAATAATGTTCACATCGAAGGATATGAATTATATCATTTAAACAGAAACAATAAAAAAGGTGGTGGAGTAGCTCTATTTGTCAAAAATGAAATAAAATGTAGAATAATTAAAGAAATGTCAATAATTGTTGACAATCTTATGGAAATAATAACAATAGAAATATTAAACGAAAATGCTAAAAACATATCCATAAGTTGTGTATATCGATCACCAGGATCAAATATAGAAATATTCACCGATAAAATCATACAACTATTGGAAAAGAGTTTAAATAAAAAAGTTTTCTTGTGTGGAGACTTTAATATTGACCTGGGAAATAAAACAGATTCAAATAACATCAGCACATTTCTAAATTCAATGTATAGTTTAAATCTTTATCCGTTAATATCAAAACCAACAAGAATTACAACTCATAGTGCTACGATAATTGACAACATTTTCACAAATATAACAAATGGGGATATGACAGGTGGTATCTTAACAACTGATTTAAGTGATCATTTACCAGTTTTCACTATCTACAGAAATGATCAAAACATTACAAAAGAAGTTACAATTAAGAAAAAAATAATAAACATCAAAAAAAGCTATGGATCAATTAAAAGATGATTTACAGAAGCAAAACTGGAAGGACGTGTATATTGATGATGTTAACAGATCATATGATGAATTTATGAACATTTTAGAAGCTCTGTATGAAAAGAATTGTGTGCAAAGAAATCGTAGAAAAAGAAATATTGTTGACCAACCTTGGATGACTAAAGGGTTGAGAAATGCTTGTAATTTTTTTTAACTTGTATTCATGTTTCTTAAAAACGAGAACACAACAAGCTGAAGAAAAATATAAAAAATATAAAAATAAATTGGTAATGATTATAAGAAAATGCAAGAAAGAATACTATAGTGATTTATTAAACAAGAGCAATGGTGACACTAAAACAACATGGCGAGTAATAAATGATGTTCTAAAAAGTCATAAAGCAAAAACGAACATTGCAAAATATTTTGTGAAAGATGACAAAGAAATACATGATGAGAATGATATCGTAAATGAATTTAATCAATATTTTGTAAATATTGGATCAAGCCTTGCAGCTAAAATACCAAAAGTAGATAATAAGGTGTGTCATTCAATTAAAAGTTGCACCAACAGTATTTTTCTTAATGGAACTAACAAAGAGGAAATTATGAAAATGGTAAAAAATCTCTCAGACAAGAGATCAAAAGACTGGGTGGACATGGATATGATGTTCGTAAAAGAAATAATGAGTTATGTTATTGAACCGTTTACATATATATGCAATTTATCTTTTTCAACAGGAATATTTCCAGATAACATGAAAGTAGCAAAGGTAATTCCTCTTTTTAAAAATGGTGATAAATGTGTATTCAATAATTATAGGCCAATATCCTTGTTACCACAGTTCTCAAAAATTCTAGAAAAACTATTTGTGACCAGATTGGATCAATTTATTGATAAACAAAATATTTTAAGTAGCAGTCAGTATGGGTTTAGAGGAAAAAACTCTACATCAATGGCTCTCATGGATTTAATGGAACAAATAACTAATGCTGTCGATCATAAACAGTACTGTGTTAGTGTTTTTGTTGATCTAAAAAAGCATTTGATACCATTGACCACACCATTCTCCTTGAAAAACTAAATAAATATGGTATTAGAGGACCAGCATTACAGTGGGTATCTAGCTATTTGAAAGATAGGAAACAGTTTGTGCAAATAAATGATGTTAGATCTGACCTCCGTGATATCACTTGTGGAGTTCCTCAGGGCTCTGTGCTTGGACCAAAGTTATTTATTTTATATGTGAATGACTTGGTAAATGTGTCAGGACTTCTTAAATGTGTTCTTTTTGCCGATGACACCACATTTTTCTGTTCGGGTAAAGACATAAAACAGATTTTGGATATGATGAAAACAGAATTTATAAAAATACAAACTTGGTTTAAATTAAACAAATTATCTTTGAATTTAGATAAAACTAATTACATGATATTCAGTAACAAAAAGAGAATTGTTGACGATCCATTTGAAATTGAAGATGTTGTGATCTGTAAAGTGAGTGAAGTGAAGTTTCTGGGTGTTATCATTGATGACAAACTGACATGGAAACATCATGTAAATTCCATTAAAACAAAAATAGCTAGATCAATTGCAGTACTGTATAAAGTCAGGGATTTTTTAATTGATAAAGCTCTATATGTTGTATAACACAATCATTGTTCCACATTTAATCTATTGTATTGAGGTTTGGGGAAAAGCGTGCAAAACTATTACAAAGCCTGTTTTTATTTTACAAAAGAGAGCTGTAAGAGTAATCACCAGAAAACATTTCAGTCACCCATCAAACACCTTGTTTCTTCAGCTAAACTTATTGAAATTCCAGGAATTGGTAGAATATAGTATTTTATCAGTTATGTATAGGGCTCATAATAACACATTACCTTTAAATATCCAAAGAAATTTTATAAAAAGACAAAGTTATTACAATCTCAAAGGGACAGAGATATTCATCAAACCACAATTCAGAACCAGCTTAAAGGGACGGTCTACCTCAATTCAGGGAGTTCGATTGTGGAATGTTCTGGAGAGTGATGTTAAAAATGCAAAATCAATGTATACATTTAAGAAAAAGGTCAAAAAGGACTTGCTCAAAAACTATATATGATGTAGCTTAGTGTGTTTGTGTATTACACTTATGTTGTACTTATGATGTAGCTTAGTGTGTTTGTGTATTACAGTTAGAAAAATTAAGTAGAGTTATTCATTTTGTGATGTAGTTTGTGTATTACAGTTAGAAAAATTAAGTAGAGTTATTCATTTTGTGATGTAGTTTGAAGGTTATCATTGTTTGAACAAACTGTGAAATAAGGGGCAAGTATAATAAAGCCTGGTTTATACTTCTGTCTTACGTCTTTTACCCCCCGTTGAGTGAACAAACATTGCGCAACTTCTGGCTGCACTCCTGCTGTGATCCCCTGGTGACAGCCCGTCTTGTACGTGGCCCCCAAGCAGAACTGCAAGACGCTGCATACAAGACAGGCTGTCACCGGGGGATCACAGCAGGAGTGCAGCCAGAAGTTGCGCAACCTTTTATCACTCAAAT
>JBBPBX010009415.1:0-60142 GCA_038048925.1 Garcialebias charrua | reverse complement strand
GAAATGGGTCAAGTTGACAGGATGAGGACTTGGACTTGCTGATAATGTCAGATATGTCATCAGCAGAGGGGAGGAAGGGGGGAGTTCAACAAGGATGCTGGGGGCAGTATTTGGTCCAAGGTGTTTATGAATTGAAATAATCTTTTCATTGAAATATGACATAATGGAGTTGCAGAATTCTGTGGAAACCATGTGAGAGGGCAGGGAGTTAGGAGATGAGACAGAACGGTGGAGGAGAGAGAACAATGTTTTTGAATTACCAACATTGGAACTGATGATGTCAGAGAAGTAGGTGGATTTGGCTGGTGGATTTTAACACTTAAAAACAATTATTTGTTTGATAAAAATTATAGCAAATATGTGTCTGAGCTGAACTTTTCCTTAATAAATGAACGTTATTGTGAAATGAGCTGGATTTAAAAATTTGTTTCGACGAAAGTGATAAAAAGCCATATATAGGTCGCACCTGAGTATAGGTCGCAGGCCATGAAAAAACGATAAAAAGGTGCGACCTATACTCTGAAAAATACGGTACACTTGCATACAGAATCTGATCACAGGATCAGAACCTTCATGCAAAATTAATCGATATAAAGATAAATGGTGTCAAACTGCCTCTATTTTGAAATACAAAGCTACAATCTAAGATCAATATCAAAAGTACTTTTCCCTAGGTTTGATCAACAGATCCTAGATTCAAACAAATCACTAGCTTTTCACAAATTAAATATTTGTCAAGAACATCTTTTTATAACTGCAATTTTTTAAAACTATTTTATTGATAATTTACCCTTTCGGGTCCTCATATATAAATGTCATTGAGACTCTTTGGCCATTGCTTCAATTTTTATCTTTCATAATTGCTAGTGCTAAGACATTAATCATTCATTATATACAGTACTTTAAACATAATTATTACTTCAGTTTTTCTACATTTAAATCTCTTTTAATTGATAACCAAAGGGTTACTTTAACAAACCTTTCACTGTGAATAACACTTTAAGTACTCTTAAGTTATCTCAAAACACTCACAATGGCCAAGAAGCAAATATCTGATCAATGTAGCTCCACTGGAAGCTGCACAACTCTCAGTGATAAACTCACTGCTTGATCAATTAGAGTATCTAGATCAAGCTTTATACAAGAAGACGAGAAGTACACACAAAATAGTTCACGAGAAAATCAAAGCTAGTTCTCATCAGATGTTTTCGTGGTAAGGCATATTGTGTCACTTCCTGTTTTCTTATAGCTGGAGTAAATTGGTCGCTCGAGGAAGCTTTTGTTTTACTGGAATTATTATTATTACGTATTGTTATTATTACGGTAGTTCTACATTCTAATACCGAAACACTCTCAGTAAATATTTTCTACTGTTGGATTGTGCTTGAGACACTTTTTGTCTTTCAAAACTTCTCTTTTTTTTATCAGTACGTATATTTTAAATATGCTAGCTCTTGCTAGTGTTAGTTTAGCATGGCTTCTGGTTCTCTCTCAGTTCCTCTGTTCTCGCCTAATCTGTGTGTCAGATATTCAGCTATTCCTCTGCCTCATTGGCCGATAACGGTACTTGTAAGAATGTCGTATGGTGGCTTTGGAGGAGAGGCTGTCTGAATTTGAAGCTCAGCTCAGCACTAGTGAAAAACTATTAGCTAGCCAGGTCTCTTTAGCATGGAGCCACTGAGACTAGCTCCCGTCCAGCAGACCACAAGCAGCCAGGACCCCAAGCCAGCTGGGTGACTGTCCAGAGTAATAGTGCTAAGGCTAAGGCTAATCCCCCAGTTCACATTGACCCATTCACATTTAAATTTGATTTTCCTCACTCAGTGACACACCTGCTAAGAAGCAGACCCTGATAATTGACAGCTCCATAACCTGAAACATGGCTTTAGGGACTCCAGTGACCAGATGCATTCCTAGGGCCATGATGGGTGACTTTTAATCCTGTCTGAAACTGCTGACTAAGGCTAAAGCTAAATATAGTACGACTGTTATTGACGTCGGTGGTAATGTCACCTGGTTACGCCAATCAGAGGTCACTAAGATTGATGTTGCTTTGGTGTGCAACTGCAAAAACTATGTTGGGCTCCGTTATTTTCTCAGGTCCTCATCCCAAGTTGACCAGTGATGACATGTTTAGTCGTATGTCTGGTCTGGGGTGAAGTTGGTCCTTTTGTCCAAATCATTGTCTTGTAGAAGTCGTTTTTTGACAGTTTCTACTGCTTCAGAAATGGGTATGCAAGTGAAAAGGGAAGTCACATCGTACGATACAAACGTTTCTCCTGGGGTTAGCTTCAAATGTTGAACTTTGTTGGCAAAATCAATGGAGTTCTTTATGTAATGAGGTGTGTTTCTAACAAGAGGAGCTAAAATACCAGCCAGATGTTTAGCAACATTGTATGTCACAGAGTTCATGCTGCTGACGATGGGTCTGAGAGGTGTATCTTCTTTGTGTATTTTTGGAAGACCATAATGACAGGGATTTGCTTCCCCCGGGTACAATCTATAATACAATGGTCGATTGATTGTTTTCTCCTTTTCAAGTTTTTGCAGATAATCTGTGACTTTCTTTTTTTTTTAACACTTTTAAAAAGAAAGTCACAGATAATCCAATAAATGTTTTTTCAAACTTGTTTAATGTCCAGTGCATGAATTAAAGCAGATGGACCAGTTCTGTACTGCTGAGGAAGGAGTAGTCATTTTGGTTTAACTTTGTTTGACATCTAATAAAGCCATGCCCCTCTCTCTGGAGGTATCGTATTGTGTTCATTATTTAGTGCTTATTTTTATTCCCACTGTGTTGTGTTTTGACATATTTGTGTTTGAGTTCTGTTCTCTTGTGTTTTACTTGTTATTTGTTCAGCCTTCCCAGTGTTTTTCCTTCAGGTATAAAGCTCCTGCTCCTCCTTTTCTCACCCGATCCTCATTGTCTCTCTTCAGGTGTTTGTCATTATCTGGCATTAGTTTCTCTTTCAGTTCAATGTCAGTGTTTTTCTTCACTGTTTGTGCATTATGCTTCCCACAACTGGTTTTGTTCTGTTCCTCCATGTCTACATGGGTTTATGTAAGTTTTGCGGCCACGTCAGTTTTTTTTTTTTGTGTAAAAAAATTCATTCTTTATTTTACCCTTGAGTCCCCCATGTCTGTCTGCAACCTGGGTTCAACTCATCACTGAACATGATGAGAATGATCAGGTAGGCAGATCTTATCTGACAATGTGACATTTGGGAAATGTTTTAAAAATCATCCAAGTCTTGAAATCATCATCATTACCATCAAGGTCAAACCTCTGGTTGACCTTTGCAGAACTATGCACATTAAATGGAGGTCTCAACTTGCCTTTAGATTCTGCTTTGCAGTTGGACTGTGGTCCAGTGTAGTCAGCAGATTGGCTTTGTATTCCATCCTGGAGGTAATCTCCAAAGATAGTTTCACTTGAGTTTTTTTTTCTCCACTTCATTTCAAAGATGTGCAATTTTATCATGTCGTTGCTTGAGTTTTTTTCTTTCTTTCTTTTTTATTCTCTTTCAGTTGTTGAATTTGTTGGTTTTCTTCTTTCAACATTTTATTTTCTTTGTTGTTGTTTTTTCTTAAAAGACATTTTCATGTTTCTGAGTTTGTTCAACTCATCTGTGTTATGAGCTTTAAGTGTATGAAGTCTCCTTACAGAATTGTATGTTATTTATTGAACACATTTTTAATCCTTGGTCAGCTACTGCATACCATGTAGGTTATTTCCTGTACAATCGGAGCATTGGGTCACAGTTGGGACTCGCCGACACAGGGCATTTGCTGGGAAACGTTGCAGGGCTATTTGTCCACTCCCCCTAGAAAACCGCTTTAGCATCCTGGATTCCCACAATTTTCCTTCTCTAGCTTCAGATCACTGTCATTCTGCTCCACTACCTGTGTCATCCCCACCCCAGCTGCTACAAACAATGACGGCCCTCCCTCGTAATAAATACCGGGTCAGGATGACTCAGGCAGAGTTGAACTACACACTCAGTACATGTCAGGGAGAGGGTAAGTGATGTGCGTGCGCCACTCAGGGCTCTTTCAACAACGATGAGACGGACTACAGGAACGAGGTGAGCCGCCTGGCCTTGTGGTGCGGACACAACAATCTCACTCTCAACGTGGAGAAGACAAAGGAGATTGTTGTGGACTTCAGGAAGAGGGATGCACAACATGCCCCTCTGACCATCAACAGCACCGCAGTGGAGAGAGTGGACAGCACCAAGTTCCTGGGAGTGCACGTCTCGAAGGACCTGTCCTGGAGCAGGAACACTGCAGCACTGGCCAAGAAGGCTCACCAGCGCCTCTACTTTCTCCGCAAGCTGAAAAGGGCTGGAGCTTCAACCCCCATCATGAGCACCTTCTACAGAGGTGCCATAGAAAGTGTCCTGACCAGCTGCATCACTGTGTGGTTTGGTGCATGTACTGCATCCTGCCGCAAGAGCCTCCAGCGCATTGTGAGAGCAGCTGAGAAGATCGTCGGCACCTCCTTCCCCTCACTGCAGGACTTACACAGCAAACGCCTCACTCGGAAAGCCCTCTGCATGGCAGGTGATCCCACACACCCACTACACAGCTGCTTTAGACTGCTGCCATCAGGGAGGAGACTGAGGAGTCTCCAGGCTCGAACCAGCAGACTGAGAGACAGCTCTGTTCATCAGGCAGTCAGGATGCTAAACACTCTGCCTGCTCTGCCTCCCCTCCCATTTGAACTGCCTTAACACAAAAAACTTTCTCACACATTACCACACAACACAAAGATTTTAACACTGGACTCTGTGTCATCAAACGGGTTATTCACTAAACTCTCGGTCATGTGCTCATTCAGTTTGCACTACTTCTCATATTTGCACTAATGTTTGTATTACATCACTGCCTATAGTCATACTACTGTTTACATTCACTGTTTACATACTACTGTTTACATTCAATGTTTACATTTATTAATACTGTTTACATTTATTACTACTGTTTACATTTACACTACTTTTATATCTACACCACTGCTGATACATATACAGTATTCTCTGACCAGCCTTATTTAAGGATGCCCAATGTGCCTTACTGCATATGCCACTTTTGCCTCTATACCAACATCAACTACTACCTCATACATATACTGTGTACATTAACTCATATGCTGCTTTGCCACTCTTTGCAAATGTCAATGCTAGAACCTTCAGTTTATTTTATAGATATACTTTTTATACTTTTTTTATACTACTATGCAAAAACTCAGGACAGTATTACACTTTTATTATTTCATTCTATGCTTATGTTCATTAAATGTTTAGTGTTTTAGTTTGAGTTTTAGTTTTAGTGTTGGTGTAAATTTTCATACTTCTATACTACTATGCAAAAACTCAGGACAGTGTTACATTTTTACTATTTTATGCTTATGTTTATTAAATGTTTCAGTGTTTTAGTGTTTAAATGGTTACTGTTGCACCGAGGGACTGAGAGAAACGCAATTTCAATCCTGTGTATGTCCTGTACATATTGCAGTTCTGACAATAAAGTTGACTTTGAATTTGACTTTCACTACAGCCACCTTGTCCCTCACAGCTACTCCGCTCAGCGCTACTAGAGGCTCATCCGATGGACCAGCTTCCCACCACACTGCTTGTGGGAGATTCTATTATAAAGAACGTGAGGATGAGGGGAGCTCTTACAATATCTTTCCCAGGTGCCACGTCATCGAAATATCTAATAAAATCCCAGAAATCATTAAATCACATCTACAGGCTAAAAGACTCATCATCCATGTAGGCACCAATGACATCCCCAAACAGCAGTCTGAATATTTAAAACAGGATTTTATTCATCTACTTGGCACCGTTCTACAGTTTCAACAGTAAGTTTTTATCTCTGGTCCTCTTCCCACTTGTGGCAAAGGAATAGGCCGCTTCAGCAGACTTCTCAGCCTGAACACCGAGTTGTCTTCTGTTTGCATCCTCCAAAATGTAAACTTTGTTGAAAATGTTGATGTTTTCTGGGGAAGGAGACATCTTTTTGGGATTGATTGCCTCCATCTGAACAACTCAGGTACCCGTATTCTAACTGCCAACCTAGACTACAAGCTACAGCACACAACCTCACCATCCATATCTGGTAACCATGTCACTACATCTGACCAGTCTGCTACTGACTGACGTCTACATGGTCCTGGCTCTTATAGTTCCTCTTGTAACTGTTATACACATAACATTGGACCAGGCCCATCTGTTCCCAGCAACCAATTAATTTCAGTTCGGACTACATACAGGGAGCGAACCATACATAACCGTACTCGTTCAGTGAACTTTCATAACCTTAGATCTTTAGCAAAACATTATTTATCACCCACAGCTACTGTTAATGGTTCACCTGTCTTCCTCAATATGGCTCTTTTAAATGTCCGCTCTCTTTTAAACAAATATTTTATTATAAATGATTTGATTTCAGATTTTAAATTGGATTGTCTGTTTTTAACAGAAATTTGGTTAGGTGCAGATGCACCAGTTTTTCTTACTGAGGCCTCTCCACCTGGTTTTAAATTTTATTTTAATGCTCGAAGTGGCAGAAAAGGTGGTGGCACTGCTTCAATATCTAATAATTTATTGGCTGTTAAAGAGATTTCATTTGACCAGGACCCTTCTTTTGAGCATCATGCCTTTGTTTTTAGCAGCTTGCCGATACTCTGTGTTACTGTTTACAGACCACCCGGAATTGTTGCTGATTTTATGACTAAGTTTTCAGAGTTTTTATGTTTTATTCATGCTAAGTATATATATCATTGTGACTGGTGATTTATAAGGGGCCAAGATGGTGTAGTGGCAGGGCTTCCGACTTGGGACCCGAAGGACGCGGGTTCGCGCCCCGGCCACTACACACCTTGGGGTGTCTATGAGTGCACACCTAATTCTCCAGCTCCCCGGGCGCTTTCTATGGCTGCTCACTGCACCACCAGGTGGTGGTTGGGTTAAATGCAGAGACGAATTTCGTCTGTGTATGGGAAACATACACAGATGACAGAAAAGGACATTATTATTATTATTTAAATATACATGTTGAAAATCTGTAGACCTCCTGACTCTAGCCCGTTTCCTGGTTGGGTCAGCAGTGCGGTCACACGCTGCAGGACCACTGTTTGAGCATGGCGTGTCGCCCATTGAGAATAAGGGGACCGCTTCAGCATGAGAATGTGGAGATGGTCCTTTGTGTTGAGCAGACTTTATGTTTACACACACTGCAGTTTCATCACAACTGCCTTTGTGAACGTGTGATACTGGTGTTGGCCTACGGGCTTCTACTGTGCCCCCCCCCCACACACACACACACACACACACACACACACACGTCCCTTACTGGCATCCGATGAATAGGTGGCCAGGAAGGTGGGTCATCGGATTCTGTCGGCGCGCACCCCTGGAGCGCGGATGTGTCACGGGTTTGTTTGATTTGTGTATTGCCGGCCCCGTGGTTTTGAACGAAGCGGGGGCTGGAGCACGTGACCCCCCTCACCTGTCTCTGTGAGGAGTGACGGGCCTGCTCGCAGGCGTCTCTGGGTCTGTCTGTTGCAGACAGAACAGAGGCACCCTGCTGGGGTTTATCAATTAGGCTAACACCCCGTGAGCCATGAGGGAGGGGGGGAAGATGGCCCCCGTCCTTTATGTCAGCTGGAAGAATGGAGGGGACCATTCTGCTGATGTTAATGTGTTTGTTGTTGTTGGTTTTTTTTTGTGAGTCAAGAAAACAGAGAGTGGCTGTTTTTTTAGCTTTATTCGTGCTTATGTGTAACGACATATTTGACTTTATGTCACTCACAGCAGAAAGAACATGATTTGTGTCTCAAACAAAGTCACCAGCTTTTTTTTACCGTGCTACAAACAAAGTCTGGATGTGAAAAGATCATTTCCCGTACCGCGTGGGCGGGTGATCGTGTAAAGTTAAGAAGTGGTCCTGGTTCATCAGGCACGCTTCTGTTTGGTGTCCCGATTCACTGAGGAGGTTCTGTACCGGTCCGCCTGGCGGGGAAAGAATCTGTTCTTACTCCAGGCGTGTTTGGTCCGAGGTGGGCCCGACGGTGGTCTCTGCCGGTGCTCGACCTCGTACGCCGGCCGCTTTTGCGGTGGGGCACGTGTGGCTGAGTGGTGTCGAGGCTGCGGTGCTCTGCTCCCAGCTTACTCCCTGTCTGCGGAAAGAGGAGAAGAAAAAACTTCAGGGTTAAGGGAAAATGTGCCGGACTAGCTTTCGCTAGCCCAGGAGTACGCAGGAATAATTCTCTGTACGCTCTGTGTAGGGAGCAAGCTCACCTCTGGTCGAGCGATGAAGCAACAGAGAAGTCCCGTGAAGAGAGAGAGTTCAGGTTTAAGCGAGGTGAAGGGCAATAAGAGATCGATGGATGGACGTCAGTGGCTTAAGTACCCAGAGGGCGGGGCCTCTGGCGCGACGCTGACGTCCCTGCCGTAAAGGCGTGATTGTATTCCTTTAGGTAACTGTGCAGAGCGCAATTTCCCATAGCATTTATGTTGCACCGAGTGACATGACTGATAAAGGGAACATCAGACTCTTTGTCTAAACAGTTTTTAGAAATTCTAAACTGTATGGATTTTATTCAGTACGTCAAGCAGCCGACTCACAACAGGGGACACACCCTTGACCTTGTTATTACCTATGGCTTGGACTCTGGTGTGTCCTCTGTTGTTGACCTGGCTGTTTCTGACCACTATTGTGTGTTTTTTAATGTCACTGATTTGATTCAACGAAAAGCCACGGTTCGAACTGTCAGGAGGCGCCATCTTACCCCTGAGGTGATTGATCATTTTATTAGAGATTTTAACCAAAATTCCCCTGTTGTTTTAACTGCTTCCTGCGATTCAATGATCAGTCAATTTTTTAACAAACTGAACATAAACCTTGATCATATAGCTCCACTATTTTCAAAACAAGTTTTTAATAAACGAGTATGCCCATGGAAAACTGAAGACATAAAGAAACTCAAAAGAAATTGCAGGAAAGCGGAGAGGAAATGGAGGAAAAACAAATTGACAGTCGACTACCAAATAATGTGCGAACAGCTTAATATCTACAACTCTGCTGTCAGAAATTCAAGAAATGCATATTTTGCCAAAATAATTAACGATCACAAAAATAATCCCAAAGTTTTGTTTTCCACCATTGATAATCTGATTAACCCTGACTTTACTGTCTCTTCAAATACTCCAACTAACTCTCTTTGTGAGCAGTTTGCAAATCACTTCAGAGGTAAGATTGAGTCAATTAGAGCTAACATTTTATCTGAACAAAATACTGGTATTAAATATACTGAATGTTTGGTTTTACCTGAGAAAACACTGGACAAGTTTGCTGTGGTCGATGTAGAGATGCTCGGCAGGGTTTTCTCACAAGTCAAACCAACCACCTGCCTCTTGGACCCAATTCCCTCATCACTTTTTCATTCATGTTATAGATTCTTTGAGAATGAAATTTTAAACATTGTAAATTGTTCTCTTCAGATGGGTGTCTTCCCCATTGCCTTTAAAAAGGCTGTGGTGAAGCCCCTTCTGAAGAAGAGTAATCTAGATCCTAGTGTTTTTAATAATTATAGACCTGTATCCAACTTACCATTTTTAAGTAAAATCTTAGAAAAGATTGTTTTTATTAAATTAAATATTTTTTTAAATGATGCCGGTATTTTAGAAAAGTATCAATCTGGTTTTAGGACGAAACACAGTACAGAAACAGCCCTATTAAAAATTGTGAATGATTTAAGGTGTAATCTGGATTCACACAAGCTCTCAGTCCTTGTTCTATTGGATCTGAGCGCAGCCTTTGATACAGTAGATCATCAAATTCTTTTAAATAGATTACAACACCTGGTCGGTCTTTCTGGTACTGTTCTTCTGTGGTTCAGCTCCTATCTCACAGATAGAACATTTATGGTAAGTATGGATACATGCTCCTCACAGATCCATGAAGCTAACTATGGTGTACCCCAAGGCTCTATTTTAGGCCCCCTACTTTTTAATTTGTACATGCTGCCGCTTGGTGGAGTCATCAGGAGCCATGGGATAAGTTTCCATAGTTATGCTGATGACACACAGCTATACATCTCATTATCTCATGATGACCCCCGGCCAATCACTGCACTTTTTAATTGCATTACAGACATAAAGTCCTGGATGGCACAGAACTTTCTCCAGCTAAACCAGGACAAAACAGAAGTTTTAATCATTGGACCTGAGGTTCAAAAAGAAAATACAATTCAGAGATTACAATCTCTGTCTTTACAACCTTCTAAAAAAGTAAGAAGCCTGGGAGTTATTTTTGACTCTGAGCTTACTTTTATTCCTCATATTAAACAAATAGTCAAAACAGGATTTTATCATCTAAAAAATATAGCCAGAGTCCGCCCTCTTCTTTCTCTGACCAATACTGAGACTTTGATGCATGCTTTTATTTCTAGTCGTTTAGACTACTGTAATTCACTGCTTTCTGGTCTCCCTAAGAAAAATGTGTCCAGCCTTCAGCTGTTACAAAACTCTGCTGCTCGTGTGCTAACCAAGACCAGAAGACAGGCTCATATTACACCTGTTTTAAAATCATTGCTTTGGCTCCTCAGTGGTGGGTATACACGAAAAGATTGTGTGCACCTGGTTCCACACATGTTGAGCTGCATCCAAATGAACATTGTGTGATAGTGTGCATAAATCCACGCACATTTTTGACCTGCTGTGAGACCGCCACACAAACATTTTCAGTCCACAGTATCATACTACAAAGTACTGAAACTAATGTACCGTAAATACACTGACATATAAATTCAATTTTCAATTTATAACGCACTTTTCATGAATGAAAATCTATATATGACTGTGTTTAGTTTTCTGAACTTAAAGGATATTCATACATGATGCTTTTATGAGTTTGGGCATTTATGGTTCAAATGCAAACAAGGAAGCTGAACTAAATTTAACCTCAAACAACAACACCTAACACGCCTAAAAATGATCTAAACAACCTCACTTCAATGTAAACTGTAAAGTTTCTTATATTTTTGTCACATGTAGAAGTAAACACATCAGTGATTGCATGCCTGTGAGGCACACAGACAGAGGAGGAGCATAAAGTGTGTGTAAACTGTGTAAGGGACATTTCGTTCTAACTGAAGAAAGAAGAAAACAATGTCAGAACAGCAAATTAATTCAAAACAAATAATCTCTGATGACTCCTCAGGTCGACAAGGTGTGCACCATCACATACTGTATATGTCCATTAATAGCTGCGTAAAGTTGTACATACTGTAATTATGGGACAATGACAGCTGTGGTGCAGCAGGACGACATCACGAGTAGAAGAATTGAGCAGCAACGTGTTTTCAGGGATCACACCAACCAAATACTAATCAAGTATTTCTCTTATGTCCCTGAGTAATGCCCTGCCAGCTGGATAGGATGACCATATGATTCCCTGATATGTAAAATTTCCCAACAAAGAAGAGGAAATACCATACATGTACATTGTTGATTCTTGGTCACTCATTTTGTCACCTACTATTTGAAGAATAAACTTAAGTTCCACCAAGCTCCTGAGTGCCTGTGTTTACAGTAATTATTTATGTAGAGTAGGAAATGCCTTAGAAAGACTCCACCGGCAGATCTGTACCCCCATGTTTACTTCATTCAATAGCAAAGCATACACACCCTTTTACGTGCAGCAGACATGTTTATACACACCACTACTTATTTAGGAATTTCAATGAATCACATTCAAAGAAATTGTTTATTTTGCTGCATGTAGACATACATTGATGCGATGAGAATCCCACTTGTAAAACATTTATTGGATTTACTATGATCACCTCCTTTGCTCATTCTTTGAGTCGCAAAATGAAGCGGGAATGGAAGAGAATAATTCTTCAGAGAAGTGTTTATTCATAACCTCCACCTCTACATCAAACACCTCCTTGATATACATCCATCCATCCATCCATCCATCTTCTTCCGCTTATCCGGGGTCGGGTCGCGGGGGTAGCAGCCTAAGTAGGGAGGCCCAGACTTCCCTCTCCCCAGCCACTTGGAGCAGCTCCTCCGGGGGAATCCCAAGGCGTTCCCAGGCCAGCCGAGAAACATAGTCCCTCCAGCGTGTCCTGGGTCTTCCTCTGGGTCTCCTCCCGGTGGGACATGCCCGGAACACCTCACCAGGGAGGCGTCCAGGAGGCATCCTAACCAGATGCCCGAGCCACCTCAACTGGCTCCTCTCGATGTGGAGAAGCAGCGGCTCTACTCCGAGTCCCTCCCGGATGACTGAGCTTCTCACCCTATCTCTAAGGGAGAGTCCAGCCACCCTGCGGAGAAAACTCATTTCAGCCGCTTGTATCCGAGATCTTGTTCTTTCGGTCATAACCCAAAGCTCATGACCATAGATGAGGGTGGGAACGTAGATCGATCGGTAAATTGAGAGCTTTGCCTTTTGACTCAGCTCTCTCTTCACCACGACAGACCGGTACAGCGCCCGCTTCACTGCGGACGCTGCACCTATCCGCCTATCGATCTCACGCTCCAGTTTTCCCTCATTCGTGAACAAGATCCCGAGATACTTAAACTCCTCCACTTGGGGCAGGACCTCCTCCCCGACCCGGAGAGGGCATGCTACCCTTTTCCGGCTCAAGACCATGGCCTCGGATTTGGAGGAACTGATCCTCATCCCGGCCGCATCACACTCGGCTGCAAACCGCTCCAGTGAAAGCTGTAAATCACGAACTGATGAAGCCAGTAGGACCACATCATCTGCAAAAAACAGAGAAGCGATTCTAAGGTCACCAAAACGGATCCTCTCAACACCTTGGCTGCGCCTAGAAATTCTGTCCATAAAAGTTATGAACAGAATCGGTGACAAAGGGCAACCTTGGCGGAGTCCAACTCTCACCGGAAACGAGCCTGACTTACTGCCGGCAATGCGGACCAAGCTCTGACACCGGTCGTACAGGGACCTAACAGCCCTTATCAATGGGCCTGGTACCCCATACTCCCGGAGTACCCCCCACAGAACCCCCCGAGGGACGCGGTCGAATGCCTTTTCCAAGTCCACAAAGCACATGTAAACTGGTTGGGCAAACTCCCACGTACCCTCCAGGACCCTGTTGAGGGTGTAGAGCTGGTCCAGTGTTCCACGACCAGGACGAAAACCACACTGTTCCTCCTGAATCCGAGGTTCGACTATCCGACGGACCCTCCTCTCCAGAACCCCTGAATAGACCTTACCAGGGAGGCTTAAGAGTGTGATCCCCCTATAGTTGGAACACACCCTACGGTCCCCCTTTTTGAATAGGGGAACCACCACCCCAGTCTGCCAATCCAAGGGAACTGCCCCCGATGTCCACGCGATATTGCAGAGTTGCGTAACCCAACACAACCCCACAACATCCAGTCTGTTGTGTATGTAGAAAAAGTCTTAGAGCTTTGAGTTCAGCTTGTTAAAAACGGGAGCAAAATTTTATTTTTCTTCAGTACGGTATACTTTCCCACACTGAAGTTATATGTATTTTTTGAAAGTGTAAAAAAAATCAGAGGCGTTAAGCTGGTGAGAAGAAGTTTACCAAGCAAAGAGTAACTATTTTATTCAACATACCGTACTTCAGATTTGCAGATTATAAGTTTATTTCCATTTCAAGGTCTTTTATTAAAGGCTGGTGATGACTGTCTGGCTGCGCCAAAACCAAAACAAGATTTTCAAAGCAAGCACATTCGAAACAAATGATGAGTCCGACACGTCCCTTTACACAGAAGTACATTTATTTATTGAATTTTTAAAGATTAATATTGAACAAGTTACATATTTCTCATTGATTGAAAATCACAACTCCGCTCTTTTCTTGTATAAGGTAAATGTAACAGATTTTTATTCCAAAATATATCATGGGAACTCTCCCCTTTAAAGGTTAGAAGGAGCTCTTTGTTAAAAATGTTAAGTAAAAGTGCAATATCTAAATTGGTCCAAAATCTGATATCTGGAGCAGAACTTCTCGGATGAATAAATATTGTGTCTCATTAACAAAGATGCAATATACCTTTAATTTTTTTTAAATTAATTTGGTTTTTGGTGCTATTTTCTAAAAAAACATAGAGAAGTACAATAAAAAGAAACATTGTCAGTTAACAAAAGTTTAGCGTTTCAATCACTGCATCATCTAATTTACTAAATGAACTTCACCCCCCCCCCCCGCGCCCACACTTATAACTATCTGAAACAGAGTTCTGACAACGACACCATAACATCTCACAGCGCTATGTTACATTACAATATCTCTGATAAAAGTTCAAGGAAATAAAAGAAAATATACGAACAGCAACAAGGAATTAAGAAATACAATGCATAGATTCAATCATTTCAAAACATAGATATAATTTATTTACTTAGTACAGCTCTTTAACTTTTAGAGTAAACATACGTAGATTCATTACAGTTAATCCTGACATGAGTGACCGGCACAAATATATATATATGTATTTATATCTATATATAGTTCTGAACACATCACTTGATAAAAATGCTAAACATTTCGCTTCGACTTCAAAGGCAAATGTGGCGATAGTACTGTCCGTACTATGACATGTTAGGGTGAGAAAAGGCAACATCTGGCAGCAAAATCGAACAGCAGCTTCTTTAACAGCCTTTAGAAAAGATGAAAATTTAGATTTACTTTTAATGAACTTAGCCAGAGTTCATGAAATCCACTTTAGAGGAGTCGGATCATTTGGGTCTAGAGCAGGGGTCTGCAACCTGTGGCTCCATGCAAAGGGCTCTCTGGAAGAGGACATTAGAGCGAAACTCCTTCGTGTATTGTATTGTTTTGTTATAAAGCAGTAAAATAAGGTGTTCTGCAAACCGATGACGTTCTGACGAGGATTTGAAGCGGCTTTGACAAAAATGTTAAAGTTGAAGTAAAGTAGTCCCTCGATGCTTCGCGGTTCGATATTCACGGACTCGTTCTTTCGCGGGTTTTCAATGTAAGATTGTACATGACACACTATTCTCATCTTTAATATTACACACATGATTGGTACGGTACGGGATTAAAAAGTTAACGGGAGAAGGAACCAACCAATAGGATAATAAACAAAAAATATATAATAATAACTTCAGACAGGCGCCGCCATTTTGTAGTTTACTTTCAATAAGCCCACACTGTAACGCAAGTCAAAAGAACTATGCGGCCCAGAAGCCAACAGTGATTCCAGCCGCTGCTTACTGATGAAATTCAAAGAACAGCAATGGAGGGAGCAAACACTAGTGGAGAAACAGATGTAAAAAATAGTTTTGCAACGCAAAGTCAGAAGTAACAATTTATTTATGAAGATCGCAGAACTGAGAGTCGCAAATAACCCTGAAGCTGAACTCATCGTTCAAGTTGTAGCTTCACTGGTGAGTACCCATATCATAATCCTGAAGCTGAACTCATCGTTCAAGTTGTAGCTTCACTGGTGAGTACCCATATCAAATTTTACAGTGTTGTACAGTACATTTAGGTGTTGTTAAAATTACGTAGGTTTAAGAGTTTAGAATACTGCAAGAGTGGGAAGGGTTTATAAAACCTTAAAATATATAGAAATACTAAACTAAATATGGCGTTCCTACTTTGTGTTTTTCACCTGTCGCGGTGGTGT
Organism: Garcialebias charrua; assembly: GCA_038048925.1. Classification (NCBI taxonomy): domain Eukaryota; kingdom Metazoa; phylum Chordata; class Actinopteri; order Cyprinodontiformes; family Rivulidae; genus Garcialebias; species Garcialebias charrua. The sequence continues at coordinate 44,483 of JBBPBX010009415.1, read as the reverse complement.
CTGGAACGTAACCCCCGCGATAATCGAGGGACTACTGCAAAAGAAAATGTCTTATCGAGTCAATTTAAAAATCCAGCAAATTATGAGGATTTTTACGTTCATGTAAATAATTTATTGGGATGCAAATATATGTTTTAATATTTAAAGGAGAGGTACTTAACTATTTTCCACAAATATATTAAAGACATAATCCTCCACAACTGAGTGTTTACATTTTGTCAAAAGGGGTTCTAAACAAAATGCAATTATTTCCATTCCTCAAAGGAGTTTTTTTTAAATTATCTTAACATGTTATAATACTAATGTATATTAATGATTTATTATAGTGTAGGTTTTTAATTTGATAAACTAGTATTTGTAATTTTTAAATACTGTAGTCCCCCACTACTTCGTGGTTTGACCTTCACGGACTCGCTCTATCGCAGTTTTTCAAAGTAAGATTGGACATGACACACAATTGGCTGATTGATGGAGGAGCTGCACAATTCGCATGGAATTTTTAATTTAAAATAAATTATTTTAAATTATTTAGCACCTGTGTGCAGCCCACATGTGCAGGGAGAAGCTCCCCCCTGCAGTGTGTCGAAGTGGGCGTGGCCAAGACTGCTGGCAGGTGGCAGAGAGCGGAGATCATGACATGTTGTGCTCTTTTAGAGGGTTTAGAGTTTAGATACATTGTTTAGAATATTGCAAGAGTGTGGAAAGGGTTTAAAATGCCTTTATGATCTATATATATATATATATACACATATATACATATATATATATATATATACATATATATATATTAAAATAAACTACCGTATTTTCGAACTACAAAGCGCCCTTAAAATCCTTTAATTTTCTCAAAAATTGACAGTGAGCCTTATAATCTGGTTATGTATTAATTCTGGTTGTGCTTACTGACCTTGAACCAACTTTATGTGGTTGTGAATGAGTTGAATATAGTTCGACTTATCTGACTGTTTTGTTTCGCTTAATGCGCCGCATAGTCCAAAAAACATGGTACTACTTACTACTTGTACTACTATTCCTACTTGGCGGCTTTTCACATATCACAGGGGGCCAGGGTACGGAAAACCCCATGATAAACGAGGGACTACTGTAAATAAAACTCAAATGAGTTACACTTTATTTATAATAATTCTTAAGTGGGTTTTTGCAGCTCTGCACAATTTTTATTTGCGCAACAAAGAGCAAAAACTGTAAAAGTTGCAGACCACTGATCTAGAGTAAATTTTCATCTCAACCAAAATAAATACATAAAATAAAAAACGGAAATTTTTCAAATGTGTTTTTGAAAAAAAAAAAAACCAAAGCCATCGACTTGCAACACATGTTGCATATACTGATATACGTGGCCTCGAGATAAATCATACATTAAACGTGAATATTAATAAATGTTTATCATCAGGTTTTGTTTATTTCTAAGCCCCTTGGTCTTTCAGCCATCGGCTGAGTCGACTTCATTGGAACAAAGTAACCTTTTCAAACACGTCTTCACATTTTTGATCAGACAAAACTTATTTAGAGGCTGAAATGTTTGTTTGAACGACGATAAGTGGGAAAACGGCTGCAAATGTACAAGCTAAGACCACATGACACATAGTAGCGCTCTGCAGGGGGAAAATACAAGGTACATCATAGTAAACTTGTTATTCAAAAGGCAAATCTAGACACGTGTTAGCATCATATCAAACGTTTGAAAAGACGGCGACATGCAGAGGTAGGAGGGGCAGCGTAAAACCAGTAAGGCTGTTCAGTCATCAGATGAAAAAGGAATCCCACTTTTCTGAACTAATCTTAATCAGTCACAAACTTTTAAGACATGGAATGAAATACAAAAAGCTCTAGAACTGAACAGGCTGCGCTGAGAAGGTCTTTTAATCTGAAAGGGTCTCGCCGTTTGTAACAATCACAAAATGTGTTCGGTAAACCTCAACAATGACGTTGTACACTTTTTATTTTCTTGACTGAGAAAAGTTAAAGCATGAAATTGAAAATAAAGAGTTTTCTTCTTCAAGATTGCTGGATTATCTTCTGAACCACAGACACTTACGATATTAAAGTCGCTTCACCTGCAGTCAAAATCGACTCCGTTAGGCACAATACACAGGCCCCTGTGGTATTTAAGGTTCAGAGTGAGAACAGCTCTGACGTCTGAGTGCGGCTTATGCACCAGCGCAAATCTACATTAACCTCAAATAACTTAGATTTCAAATATATATACTAACTCTAGTAAACGTTTACTACATTGTTTTATTGTACATTTGTAATGTATGAACAAAAAATAATAATTTTACAGCCCGACTGACCTGTTCAACGTGTTTAAAAGAATTGGATCCAGTTTTCTCTGTGAGCTCATTTCTGCTGGTTTGAATTTTTTTTTTCTCTTTTGTGTAAACACTATTTACAAATGTAAAAAAAAATGAACAACAAAAAAAAAAAACGACTGTATTTTACAAACTGTATGATTACATTATGTACACTCAGGCTACAAGTATGTTTTACTGTAACCTCACTTAAGAATTATTTGAGAGGTTTTTTAAATATTTTCAGTCCAAAATTTAATGAGACGATTTACCTCCATGGTCTGTGTGAGTTTGTGCATCTCTACAGATTCTCCTGATGCTGCTCAATTATCTAGGTAGAACAATCTAACAAAGTTAAGTCAGGTCCTCTGGACGGATAAAAAAAAACAAAAAAACTAGCTGAAATGTTTTGTCTTTAATCCATAAGACTTCGTCAGGAGACCATCTGCCTAACGAGTGATCGTTAGTGCCCTGTTCGTACAGAGGAATGTTGGTTTGAGAGAAGAGTGAAGGAAGCCATCTTTGTGAAGAGAAACCGTCCGTACTTCACTCTGCAGAGGTCCACGCGAACTCAACGCGGACTCGAAGCAGATGTCTGCGCAAAGATCAATTTTTACGATTGCGTACATGTACCATACTCTGTGTCACACAAAATACACTGCCCGGCGACGGACTGTTTTGTACGTGACACCATTGTATTAAATTCTCCTTCTTCATCCCTGGTCTGGTTTAATTGACTTTGTTTTGTTTTTTTGCCGAGAGGAAAGCGATCTCTTCCTCCTCGTCCGTTGATGCCATGACTGAAATGGTGAGAAATGAAGGAATTTGTCACGAGAGAATTAAAATCAGGGCCCGGCGTGGCTGCGAGGGTCTGGAGATTTCCCGGTGGGCCGCAGGGTCAGCGCGCCCTGTTATTTAAAAAGGTTTAAACTTTGTATTAACAACATAAAAACATAGAACACTGCTGATCCTGAGCTGCCAGCTCTCGTGTTTGTTTGTTTTTTGCGACCTGTCAATCAATCCAGTAGGCGTGTCAGCAAATGGCCAATCGACGATCTCAATTTGTCCTGAAGGTAAACGCCCCTTGCCTGCAGCGCTGGGCTGCAGCCTGTCAGGGTGTACGCTCAAGCATGAAGTCTCAACCATCCGCGGACTGTACGCTGTGACACAGCTCACGGAGTACACAGTACGTGGGAGCCTTTACAATGCTGTTATTGCTAGAATCACTCAGCCCTCTGTGAATAGCAAGCAGCCACCAGAGCACTAACGATCAACCATCAGGCTGATGGTCCTCCTTGATCATGCGAACAGCTAGATCTGGATGTCAATAAGAAACTGGTGGATCTACTATGAGAAGGTGCTAATTATAAGACTGAGGTTTCTGCAGCTCCTCAGATTAAAGATGAAACGTTTCAACAAGTTTATTACTTTTAATCCGTCCAGAGGACCTGACAGTTTTGTTAGCTCTCTAAAGATTGTGCTGATGCTGATGATAAGACATATTTGTCACTAGCAGATATTTTGGACTTCATCCACAGTGCGCTGTCTGTAAACCAGGAATATGTGTCAGCTTGGCTCTTTGTTAAGGCAAAATGTTTGGCACTTGACAACTAACCCTGATTTCATCGTCAGGGGCTCTAAACCCAATGTGTCTGCAGCGGGTCACGACCAACCTGCTGAAGTGATTTTGTCTGAAAAGTACTTTTGGAACCGGAATGTCGCAGACGGGGACGCGGACTCTTAATCTCAAATCAATTCAAATGGATTTTGTTTCCTTTGTTTTACCAAACAGCAAACACCAAGCTAGCTGAATAAAACGCTTGTTTTTTTTGTTTTAAACCTTCTACCCAGAAACCCAGCTGTGCGTGGTGGTCTTCACGCCATGCGAGAAGCTTTGTTGGGTCACGACTGGCTCGAAGTTGAAGTCCAGCGAGTCCCCGTCCATGAGCGTGTCGTGGAGGACCGTCTCCATGTCGAACTCAAACTTCTCGATGGACATGTCGTCCAGGTCACTGGGAAGTTTCTCTGCGTGCGGGGGCGCCGACATGCCAGCCCGGCCGTATCCGTTGGTGTTCAGAGGGCAGAAGCTGCCGGGCATGCCTCCCCCGCTGAGGTGCCCGGGGAGGCCGTAAGGCATGTGCATGGGGCCTTTGGCTGTAGGCAAACGTGCGTTGCCCCCGTTGTAGCTCAGAGACATGAGCAGCCGCCCATTCATAGCTGGTGAGATGGCTGAGGCTTGGCTGTGCACGTTGTGGAGGTGGGGGTGAGAGAGACCGTGTGGGTGGCTGTTCCCTCCTGCCGCCATGAGTTTGGCTGCGTGCTGGCTGCTGCTGTACGACGGCAGCATGCAGCCCCCGCTGGGCTGAGACACCACTGTGTCCACCGACGGCATGAGTTCTCCGTGCTGGTCGTTGTCAGACGTCAGCAGCTCCTTCAGAAGCCCTGCAGGGCAGTTGTACTGACCCATACCGGGCCCAAAGCTGGGCTTACTCTCTGGCAGAGTCTGCAGTGGCATGGACGGCAGGGCGTTCATTCCAGCCTGGCCGTAAACGCACTTGTGGTAGTCCTGCTGCGACTGCGAGCCCATGCTGGGGGAGCTGTAGGCTGGGTACCCAGGGCTTGGCTGCATCATCGGTGAGGGGGAGGACTGGGAGGAGCCAGGGGTCGTCGCACCACCTCCGACCTGAGCGCTGTTGGGTGAGAGCAAGTTCAGGTTGTCCAGAAGGTTCTCCATGACGTTCTCGGAGCTGCGTCCCAGAGTGCCCGTCATTTCTGTGAGGCTGGGCAGCGTGGCTGTCATTTTGGGTCCTGGAGCTCCCGAGTACCCCATGTGCACTTCAGCTTCCCCCAGGTCGTCCTCAGGCACGAAGGGCGAAAGGCGGCCGCTTAAAGTGCTGGCGTTGGAGCTGGTCCGAGGCCTGAAGCTGCTCCAGGCGTCGTAATCATCATTGCTGTGGGAGTTGGGGCTGCCAGGCCACTTGGAGTAGGAGCCTGGGCTGTCTGCACCTCCGTCAGGGACACCCTGCAGAGACAACTGTGGAGAGGACAGACAGACTCATTCTACTAGCAAGAAAACATTTTCCAAAGACAGAGCACTTTATTAAGAGACATAACAGCATCAAGTGCAACATAATATTTGTTCTTGCTTGCAGTTTTTAAGTTCAGCTTCATTTTTGTCCATGTTTGTCAGGCTTTTGAGCAAATATCTTCAAAAAATTTAGCGTAAAAGCTTCAAGCAATTACCGTATTTTCCAGTCTATAAGTCACACCTTTTTGCTTAATTTGCATACCCTGCGAATTATACGCCAAAGCGACTTATTTATGGATTTTTCCCATATTTATAAACAACTTTGGCTGAGATATGACCGTTTTCATTCATTCTGACATTGAAAATATTGAACACTACCATTTTCAGCTGCTAGATGGCACTTGAGCAGTATGGCATGCCGGTGTGTCATCTAATAGGTAAAAGTGGCTATTAATGGCACAATCAGCTTGCCTTAGCCTGCCGATTTCGTCCAGCTCGTCTGGAGCGACCGTCACATCAGCTTCATTTCGCTGTGCCGCCCTGACGAAATGCAGCTGATTTGACCATTTAAGTGCATTTAATAAGTAAAAGTTAAACTGAGACGCAACTTTACTATAATGTCGAGCAAACAAATAACTGTTTTCAAGTGTTAATATTGTTAAATTTTTGTTAAAGGCCTCCCGTGCACATTCCCACAACCGCCGTTCGGCAGCCAATCGATTTTTGGCACAACACTGCCATATTTCCGGGCTGTCAGTGGTGACGCATAATAGATGCGACTTATGTGGCGAAGCAACGTATTTATGGATTTTTCCTAATTATTACACATTTTTGGACTGATGCGACTTATAGGCTGGAAAATACGATATATGGCTTAATAGTACACACACAGTCTTGCACTTCTGTCTTGTGGGAACTTTGCATTGACTTCCATTCATTTCTTTAACCTGACCCATACCTGACCCTAAACCTAAACATTATCAGTAAATACCTGACCCTAACCCATCCGCAATTCACACCGTAGTCCTAAACCTAACCCCCCACAATGAGACTTATCCTTATGGGGACCAGGCTTTGGTCCCCATAAGGAGCAGTTGGTCCCCACAATGTAGGATTTTTTGCAAAATTGGTCCCTGCAGTCTAACCAGAAACAAAATGCACATACGCCCACACACACACCCTTTAAGAACATGGTCATACAGAACTAAAATACAATTATAACTATTTAGATGTATGCGAGTCATTTCTGTGCCAAATGGATGAATCGTCAGCTGATTTACCTTTTTCTTTGCTGCTCTTCCTCTGCTCTTTGTCAGTTTGCTGTTGTTGTCCATGGAGGCAGCCCTGCGTCGCGGGGACTTTCCACTCTTCCCGCCCTCGGGGTTCAGCATCCACCACGAGCTCTTTCCCGTCCCCTCATTCTGGACGCGGATGAAGCGGCTGTGCAGCGACAGGTTGTGTCTAATGGAGTTCTAAAGGGGAGGGAGAAAGATGGAAAATAAATTAATAATAGGTGCGGGGGGAAGGGGGGGGGGCACAGACAAACAGGGAGATTTGCCCTTTTCCCAAAAGACCTCGGATGTGATTTATCATACGAGTGCAAATCCATCCGTACAGGTGGCAGCCTTTAAAAACACGCTCGCCTCGACAATTGACTTCTGAGGAGAACAGCGAGGTTTTTAAGGTCACTCAACAATCTCATGCTGTTTGCTTTCCAAAAAAACACGTGCACAAGCGCACACTCTATAGATGTCAGGGAGTTTACCCCATGAGCAACACATCCTGAACAAATACACTGTACATGTGGGCTTTCCCTGACAAAAACACACAGGCCTTTTGTAAAACGCCACTAAACCAACAGTCACATTCCACCTGACAATGTGTCTCGTCCGAACTAGCACAAAATCAAAGGGAGGAAACAGACTAATCTTTCTTCCTTGCAGACACATTAATGCTAAGCTCTGACGTTGCTTAGTGACACCACCGGTGGAAAAACTAATTTTTGAGCAGGAAGCTAGTGAAGCATTATAAAAACAGGGCAAACAGAAGAGCCAGAATATCGGGCAAATGTCTGCTGAGCAAACTGCAGAAAGTGAGGCATCACTCCTCTCCTGCTGCACTCTCATACTCGGGTTGTAAAAACATTTAAGGCCTCGTTTGTTTGCCAGCTATAGTTTTCAAAGCTACACACCAGCGTCTGAGACGGGTTTCTACTCTGCCTCTGCTTCATTCTGAGTCCAAATGAAACCATGAGCCTTACCCCGACGTTACCGAGCCTGCGTAAAGCTTGTTGTTTTGGAGGAAAGGCTGAAGCTCCCGACACACACACACACTGACACGCAGAGCTTAGCGTGCATGGAGGCCAGCATCATCGAGCCTTTTGCCCGCTGTGAGTCACCGCTTCACATCTGGTTCGCAGTCGGCAGCCTCTGAGCTGCCTTCACCTCTGCTTCTCCTCATCGCAACCGTCTTCTCCCCTTTTGAACTCAGAGGTTTGTCCCTTCTTCAACTCATAGCCCGATTATGGATGAATTTTAAAAGTAAGAAATAAATATCTTGATGAGAAACCTAAAAAATACTTGTTAGATTGTTCTAAACCTCAGAACTGTTGTTTTAAACTCGTGCCAAACCCTCCAGAAGCCAACAGAGTTATCAGCTTTCTTATGATATAAAAGAGAGAGCGAGAAGGATTCAAGGGTTTTCTTTCCACCCTGCAGTTGAGATACTTGCAAGAAACTGAAAATGTCAAAAGTCAAGAGGACAGGATTATAGAGACCTTGAAACTCCGTGTCACGACTTTTCCATGATGCAAGTGAGAAACCTTCATATCACCTCCATCTGTTAGATCCTCACATCTTTCAGTCTTTAAGATAAAAAAATTACTTCATGCAAACTGAAGTAGGACTGATGAAGTCCTTTGAATGAAGGACAACGTTTTAACAAAACAAAAAAAGTGTCCACAGGACCTGACTGAACTTTGTTGGATTTTCTACCTGGATTATTGAGCATGAACTTTGACGTTTTGAACCACTTTGGACATGGCTGTCTCAGAGGAGTCGACAGGGGAGAGGGCAGACTCCAGAAACCATCTTATCATCAGAAAACTGGTTGGCTCACTATGTAGAGTGTTAGGGGAATTTATGTATAGGTCATGGATGTTTTCACTCACTAATGTTAAATTAAATATAGAACCATGTGTGAAGTCAAGAAAGTCTTTCTGTCAACTCAGAGAGGAGCCTGATAACTGATAACTTCTGCCGCCTTCAATTCTGTAAGCTGGAAAGCAGAGGCTGCTTTGACCTCTCTGATTGCTAAAGCTTTATAAACAGACACTACTTTATTCTGTCTGTGGGCAGACCTTACGATGGGAGCTTCATGTAACATCTGTGTAAGTCTGTGCGTCAACTCTGCCCCCCTTGCCAGGAGTAAACTGGGTTAAAAAATCTTCTCATATTCTCAGTGTGGCTTATTTGATAAATTAGATGATGAAATTAGATGATGAAAAGGTAATTAATTGATAAATAGGGATGTACAATATTATCGACATGGTATCAGCCGACATTAGCATTAAAGTTCAATATCGGACATCGGCCATTCCATCAAAATAACTCACCGATATAAAAGACGAGGATGCCTGCAGAGGCAACACAACGTGATGACGTCACTCGCGCCTATCTGATCTCACGGCTGAGTTTTTTTTTAAATGTCTGTGGTGTGGAAGTTTTCTTTTTTCGTTGAGGATGTCAGATTCTGAAGATTTTTGGACTACGTTGAGCCTCACTACATCGTCCCCTGTCTGAGATATTTTTCCGACGTAACCTTACCCGAGATACAAGCCGTCATTTCCGACTCATTGAGAAGCTAACAAAGAACTAAACTAAACTTCACTAAAGAACTACTTCCGGGGGTGAACGCGTGCGCATCTCGCTGCAGCTGCTCCTCGTACTTTTTTCTTGTTTTATTTTAATATATTTCAATTTGTCGCTGATGTTTGCTCTGTATTACACTGTGTTGGTTTGTTAAGTGCCCTTGGGTGTCCTGAAATGCGCTTTTAAATAAAATTATTATTATTATTATTATTATAACAGTCGATAGCACTTGGGTGAGTTTTACCACTGACATTTGGACGTCGTGTTAGCCCTGTTAGCATGATTACGGCACAATGGATAGACAAAAACGTTGAACTTAAAAAGACTGTCCTTCATGCACAGGAGTGCAGAGGACCCCACACTGCAGCTAGGATACTGGAACAAGCCTCCACAAGTGAGACAGCATCACAGGTGACTAATGCTAATAAATAACATTGAACACTTTTCATTTAACAGAAGTTAAAGTGCTATGCATATCATATGGCTGTTACTGAATATATGTCACCAGCTATTACAGATGTTGCACAGTTTTTGTAGCAAATAACTTAAATAAGAGGGCTATGTTCTTACAAAGTACGGGGCGGCCGTGGCGTAGTGGTAATGGCAGTCGTCCCCCGATCGGAAGGTTGGCGGTTCGAATCCCGGTTCCCCACACCATGTGTCATTGTGTCCTTGGGCAAGACATTTAAGGCCGGCGCAGAGCTCCGCGCTGGACCGAGCCCCGCGCTGCGCGTGGGGGGTTCACAGCAGAGCACAGCGTGAAGCAGCGTGTGGCTCCAACGTTTTCGCTCCAAATACTTCATGTCATTTGAGCAGAAGCAGGGCGGAGCGTTTAGCTACGGGACAAATTGAGGTCGCTGATTGGTCATTTGCTGACAGCCTACTGATTTGATTGACAGGTCGGGTCTGAGAACAAGTTCATTCATTCCTCCTCATCGGAGGAGGAAGTGAATGGTGACCGCTTCAAGCGATCACTTGACTTTTGGCAAAAAAACAAAAGAAAAGTCCAGATCAGCGATGAAGAAGAGGAATTTAATTCATTTGTGTGTCACACAAAACAGTCCGCCACCAGGGCAGTTTATGTGAGACACCGCGCGCGTGTGAGCGGTCGTAAAATTTGAGCTTGGCGCGTTCGCGCGAGCGTTCAAAGGCTTGTGCAAGCGCAGCTCGCACAGCGTGGCGCCGTGTGGTCTTGCGCTCGCGCTAGCGCAGAGCTATGCCTCGCCCTTTAACCCCAAATTGCTCACGGTAGGACTGGAAAGCGCCTTGCATGGTAGTCTGCCGCTACCGGTGTATGAATGTGTGTAGCACTTTCAGATTTTCACTAATGAAAAGTGCATTATAAATTAAATTCATTATTATATAAAATATCGGTATCGGTTATCAGCCAAAGTTTTAACATATCGGCTAGGGGTGTAACGATACACAAAACTCACGAGACGAGACGAGACGAGAAAATCACAGATCTTGCAAGAACGAGACGAGATTTTAACATTAGTTCAAGAAAACTTCAAAGATCGGTTTTATGCCGCAAAAAGGCTTTTATTCTGTTTTAACATGTATTACAAACCCAACTGATGTCTTCATTTTACTGATTGAATCTCCTTAGACCTTAGAACAGTGGTTCTTAACCTTTTTTGAGCTACCGAACCCTCAAGTTTCATATGGCCACTCACCGAACCCCTCTTTTTTAATATATAAAATATGATTTTTTTTTTTTCCAAATTCTACAACATCACCTTGCTCAAAGAACAAAAGCAACACAGTGCATGAACTCACAACAACTTTATTCTGGCCCAATAAGAGTTTCATCCCCCAAAAATATTTTTGTACAATTTTTAATCATCAAAGAGGAATTTGGGATAATTTATCTTCAGCTGCTGTTCCGAGTAGCAGATTTGCCATCTTTAATGCAGCTGGTTTTATGAGAGATTCACCAATGGAGTGTGGCTTACCCTGCTTTGCGATCAAATAAGCAACTTCGTACGATGCTGCGAGGATCGGTTTGCTAACAGGTACAAATCCAAGAGCAGGCAGAGTGGCCCTTTCATCATATCTGGCTCGTTGCACCTTGAAATGAACAAAAAAAGGTAATTATTAGGTTGAAAGTGTCAGAAATTACCACAAAATTTTTAATTGACCTTAAACCAGAAAAAGAGTACTAAAACATGTTGCTGAAAAGGTAGAATAAGCTTTTAAATTAGCAAAAGAAAGCAAAAAGAATATATTTGCCCAATTAGGCTGAAAGAAGCAGAAATGAGCACAAAAATGTGGAAATTATCTGAAGAAAATCTAAAATTAGAAAAAAGATTCAGCTGAAAAGTAGCTAAAATAGCAGAAAGAAGCATCACCAGAATGAAGTTGAGAGAGCACATTTTTGCTGAATTAGGATGACATTTTTTTTAATAAGAGCATTAAATGTGGAATTAGCTTAAAAAGCTAAAATTAGCATAGAAACAACATCATATCTGGCTCGTTCACCTTGAATTCAGCAGGCGTTGTGTTCTTGTATTCTCCGTCTGTGCATCTTCATGAAGTGTTCCTTCAGTTTTGCCGGCGCCAGACTAGTTGCTCAACTTCGTGTTGCATATCATGCAGATAGGACGCTGACTCCCATCCCGTTCCGTGACACAAGTGAATCCATGTCCAACCACTTTCTTTTTTTGCCCGACATATTTACCGTAGTTTGTAAACACACGACGTACAGCCATTTACTTCATGCGCGCGTTATATTTCCGCATCACTGCACTGAATCGTGTGTTGCCAGATTGGGTGGTTCACCGCGATTTTCCTTCTGACTTTTGCGGATAGAGAGTGCTTTGGGCGGGTGGTACTCTATCTGGCAACACCGGTCACACCGGTGTTTACACGCGTGTCTTTACATTCGGGGCAGCGTCGGGACCCTCCATCAATGTAGAGGCGTCTCGTCTGCGGTAGTTCCATCAGTAGTTGGGGCGTCTTCTATAGCAACTTCATCCGGCGAAGCCATGCTGTCCGTGACGCTGACTTGCTAGGGGCTCTGCTAGCGCTAGCATTAGCATCTCGCGAGACAACGTTACCTCTCAACGAGAGATATCGCGGGAGTTTAATATCGCGAGATCTCGTACAACGAGATCTCGTTACATGCCTAATATCGGCATATCGGATATTGGCCAAAAATCCATTATCGTGCATCTCTATTGATAAATATCCAACAGTGAGTGTGCTGCTTGTGGGACTGCGTTCGTTGTGGCTCCTCGGACTGATGAAGTCAATTCAAGTCAATTCAGTTTATTTATATAGTGCCAAGTCACAACAGAAATCATCTCAGGGCACTGAACAGAAACATTCCTGTACTGTACATAAAAAGTTAGTTAACATTAACTCCTATGGATGAAGCACCAAACGTTTCAACAACAAACAAACAAACAAACAAACAAAAACGAAACCCTCCAGAAAACCTGACTGAACTTTGTTGGATACTTCATGCAAAATGTCACAATTTAACAAAAACTACCTCATTCCTTTGTCTTTATACCCTCTCCTGCTTTCCCTTTTCTCCATCTCATTCTTTTCCTCTCTGTCTATGAGGCGCACGAGTCGGTTCGAACACTGGTTCCTTTACAAATGATGAATCTTGCCCACTGCTGCACATCAGTAACTGTGACAAAAGGCCAAGAGTAATGTCTTGTCATGAGCTGCTCTTTCCCATGACTGCTAAAGAGCGCTGCAGGTTTCGGCTGCGCAGCAGTAAGGGACGAGCTCGCAGACGCCGGGTTGTCCCGAGATGACCCTTCTATCATCCCGATGGCAGGAAGGAAAGTCTCTCAGCTCGACTCTCAGAGGCTTTGGCTCGTGTGACAGTTAAAACGTAGGGTGCGATGATCTAGAACATTTTAAAAGGCAGCTCAGAAGTACTGATGCGAGAGAGAGAGAGGAAGCAGATGTGAGGCACTCTGATGGGAAATACCAAAACTTGTTGAATTCTGTGTGCCCTGTGGAGAGAGTGGGGTGTCTGGTGTGGCCAGTGGAAAAGCCTAGTCTCCTGCTGTGCGTGTGAGGGAGCGCCAGCTCGTGCTTTCAGCGGAATGGCAGTACGACAAACAGCAGCTCTGTATTTCATTTTGCAGCTCAATCAATTGCAGCCAGCAATGGTGCTCTAAAAAAAAAATCACAAGTCACTTTATTAAATGTAAATCCCTTTGTGCTGATAATTGTAGGGCGCGTCTATCAACACACGTGAATACGGTGTCGATTTCTGTGTGCAGTAAATTCTGTTGGAACCGGAGACACTGAGTGACACAGATTTATCTCTGGCTTGAATACACAGGAATCCAAACATTCCACCTAATCACTGTGTGTAAAGTTCAATTGTAATCTCAGCCAACTTGCTAGTATCTTTTAGGAAACAGTAAATGCAGGATTCCCAGCCAGGCAGTCGTCACAATCAACATTCCTCTGCAAGGTTACGACACCCGCAATTTCACAGAAGTGAACTTTGATTGTAGCCCCTGGAGGACGTCCATATCTTGTGTAATAAATAAGTGATGGGAGTTCTTTTGTCTACCAACAGAACATAATACTAATGAAAAGGCTAGAAATAAATGTAGTGCGAGTGCTGAAGAAGCTGAAACTGATTTTCAAAAGTAAAAGAGGCAAAACTTTAGCTAAAAGTGAAAGTCGCAAAAAGCTAGCTAGAAACTAAAAGTAACAAAAGTCAAGTAAAAGTAACAAAAGGACTAGTTCAAAGCTAAAAATACCTATAAGCAGCAAAAAGCTTCCTAAAAGTAGCAAAATAACAACAAAAAGTCAATGTAGCAAAATAAGTGAATTTCAAAGAAAATGTTTTTGAAGGAATTAAGCTCTTGATGTGTTTCAAATGGTAAAACACTTGTATCTAAGGTTAGAAATGTTATAAAGTATAAAATCGAAAAACATCAAAGGCATAGTCTTCCCCTAAATGCATTGAATACTTTGACTCATGAATGGCTAAAATAGCAAAAAGTATGCAGAAGTGGTTAGACTGTAAAAACAAGCAGAAGAATATGAAACATGAAAACAATATGCCGAATCAGCAGTCGCATCTTTATGGAATCAGTGAATGAATTAAAGTAAAAAGGCCAAAGCTTGAGCTAACCGTTTTATTTAATAGAATAATTGTTAGCATAAAATACTGCAGCCTTTATTACAATAATACTTCCTCTGCACAGCACAGATGTGGCCATAATAAGCCGACAGAGCTGGTGTTACTGTTTTACTGATGTCAAGTTATGCAGCCACAGATATGTCGCGGGAAGACCTCTCTCCGTTGTTCCGAAGCCCAACGTGACGACCACCACCACCTCTGTTCTCTGAGTCAACAGAACAGAGCGGTGCTGGCAAAACACAAGGAAGTGACCACATGAAAGAGGACTGTGACAGGAAACAGAGTTAACTTCCTGTCTTGGAGGAAACATGGCGGTTGGTAAGCGGAGAAAAAGGCATGGAATGCGAAGCCGCATGACTGCGAGCCAAGCGGACACCGCAGTCCCCTCCATCGGCAAAAAGGGTTTATGTTTAGCTACAGGTCTGCAGGGCCTGTGTTGGAGCAGAATCATTAAATGAACGTAACCGGTAATGTTCATCTTATCAAGACCAAATTACATGATTGCATAGGTTGTGACTCAACAAGTGGCTGTAGTAGGGGTCATCTGGGTGGTGTGAGTGTGTAGGCTGCTTAAGAAGTTGAGACAGAGGGGTTGTGTGTATGAGAACGGGCCTGAATCAGTGAGGAACACACTGTACTGACTTTAAATTGCTCAAATGGAAGCACCAGTGAAAGGCCGCACTGTTCGATACATCACTTACTTTTTTCTTCCTTTTTGATTGCATTTTTAATGTCCTCTCATCTTCCCTCATCTGCTTATCTCTTCTCTCAGCCCCTTTTTCTAGCCTATTTTCCATTGTCACCCCTCTGTTTTTTTTAATTCATTCAATTCTTCTCTTCCCTTCTGCTTTAATCTCTTTTTTAATTTTCTTGCAGGTAGGAGCCAAGTACCTGTGGAAATCAGTAGGCAAAGTGGCAGAGACAAACGCTGGCACACTGACCAGGGTGCTGACACACTTGGAGTCGCTCAAATGTCAACACGTCTAATGAAAAAGTCCCCGAAGGAGCGCAACACCACCTACACGCAGCGCCGCTTTGAATCAGTTGAAACCACAAGTGAAACCTCAGCTGCAAAGCTCGTAGAAGTATAAGCATAAAGCGCAGCTTTGCTCGCTCCACGCCGACTGAAAGCATGCGGCAGGTACTTTCTTACAAGCCAGCAGATACAGATTTACACCAGAGATATGGAACGGATGAAAGTGAAAACTGTGGTTTCCTGCACCATTTCCACTGAAGTCATTAGAGAAACGGTGCTGTCCTGAACAGACCTTTTTCCTATTCTGTAATAAATGTCTAAGCCTTAACTGTTTGCGCGCCTGTGCGTTGCAACCAGTTATTTGCTGTGTGGTGTCTGCAGCTTTGATAGCTGACATACAGTGCATGTGAGCCATCTCTAATCACGCAAGTAAGCATCTTTAAGCTTCAGCTTGGTCATGTCTGGAGGTTTGTGCTGAGTTAGAGCAATGTGGTTAGGACAGAAAACGCTCAAACTTGTCATTAGCTTAACACCAGCTCAGCATGTCTGCTATCTTAACAACAGTTTGTGGTTCGGCACATATAGCTCCAGGTGTGATGGTAAGACGACAAGGAGAAGTGAAAGATGTCTTGCTGGGTTCATGGAGCCATCGAAAGATAATACTTGTAGGATCAGATGTGCGTCATACTCTGTAGTACAAAGTCCAGAGCAGGTTCAAGTAGGTTTTTGGTGCAGAGAGAAACGCGTTTGCAGCAGAGCATCAAACACTACCAAGAACACAAAATGAATCGTATTCTGGACAAGCATAAACAACAATAGCCAGCTTGCATCAGTTAGGTAGAGTTGGTGTCCTGCAGCCATGTTTTTCTAATGTACATGAATCAAATAGAACATGGGAAGACATTTAATCCATTTCAGAACTCATGATATGCTCTTTATCTGGTTCATACATTTATCTTAGCAGCTACAAAGGTTTTCAAAGTAAAAAACCCATTACTTATCTGATGTACAGTATTTAAGATCTGCATAGGAAAAGGCCCATTCAGTGGGGATTAGTCAGCGCATTGAGCAAACTTGCGTCACTGATATAGTTGCAGATCCTTTTTTTGGGGGCGGGGGCATGCAAAACTAGCTACGTTTTGTGTTATGCAAACATATTTTACAATGGCGGACGTAAAACAAAGAGAAAAGCGTCAACTACAAAAAATGTGATCCAGGAAGTTGTGTAGCAGCAGCATCCATCAGACAAAATAATCCACTTTTTTCTGAATTTTGACCTTTGAAACATTGCATAATTTTTGCATGCACTAAATGCAACCCAGCAAATATAGGAAAATACCCTGAAAGAATAACTAAACCCCTTTAAAACCATCGCAACAGTTGCCTTGTTTAAGTTTTGTGAACACGATGGATGTCGCCACAGTCAACAGACAAAATAGAACCACATCAAGATTTCATTTGCCTCAAAGGATTCAGATCTGAAGCCCAAGTATCAATGTTTTACCAATCAAAACATTGTGTATCCCTGAGGTAGTTGAAGAAGGCAATCTCAAAGTGGTTTGCAAAGTAAACAACTTTATTATGAATCCAATTAATGCCTCTTACAAATGCAAAAAGTAAGAAAATATACATTAACATGACCACATTTACAAAGTGATCTGAACAAAATGTGATGACTTCATGTGTTTGCAGTTTGATAGGTTATCATCAGCCCCAATATTGAACTGACCAGTGATAATCACTGACCTATTTACCAAAGTCAATACAGCAATGAATATAAAAAACTGTGGAAATTAAGAAAAGGCACAAGACATCTAAAGCTGCGGGCCTTTTTTTTAAATATAATTTACACCCTCAGAATAAAAGCAACTACACAAAAAGGCACAGTCCGGGAAAAAGGAAATGACTGTTGTCATTAATGTTGCGTAGCAGCAAGCAACACAGCACAGAGCCTCAGGTTTGTCTGGCGAGAAGAGCATAGAAGTGTCACTGTTAGTGAAGATGCAAAAAGTAATCCATTTTGCCACAGCTTCTGGTTTTTAAACTAAAAATGGTAACTGACCTTAGAATATAGTTCAAGTCCAAAATAGACAGTGTCTAATTTATCCCTCTCTGCTTCCTTCTACTCTTCTGTTCCTTTCTTGTCATTTTAATGTGCTCCTTTAAGCTTTTTTGTTTGCACACTTATAATGCTGCTCAAATAAGGTCTATATCCTTGTAATGTCAATTAAATCTGCAACAAGAAGGGAAGGGAGAAGGCCGGCACCCTTTAAACTCCCAGAACCAGAACTCAAAGAACCCATATTCTGTTAGCAAGAATTGTAGTCAATGACTTCCATCAAAGTACTGTACTCCTTCAAAAAAGTCCTTCCTTGATGCAGAGTTGGATAACTACCATAAAGCACAGAGGGAAAGACAGAAAATACAAGCCATTCAGGAGCAAATCTCTCTGCAAAGGTATTTACTGACTGCCTATTGGCAGGGTTACCTTTTCCCAATCCTCTGCAAGTAATCTAAAGGCAACCAGACCTTAGCTAAATGCTCAAAGCCAAACGTGATCACAAGAGAGGATGCTGATCGGATGATGTGAGGATTGATTAGTAACACAGAATATCCCGTAAAATGATAGTGTATCAAAGTTCATGCTCAGTAATCCAGGTAGAAAATCCAACAAAGTTCAGTCAGGTCATCAGGATTTTTTTTGTTTGTTGTTGAGACGTTTTGTCCTTCATCCAAACAAACCGAGTTTGTTGTGGCTCCTTGGACTGATGAAGTCCTTTGGATGAAGGACGAAACATCTCAACAACAACAAAACAAAAAAGAAATGTCCATAATGACCTGACTGAACTTTGATGGACTTTTTTACCTGGATTATTGAGCATGAACTTTGACATTTTGAACCACTTTGGCTATGGTTGCCTCAGAGGAGTTGACGGGGGAAAGGTCAAGCTCCAGAAACCATCTTATCACCAGCAAACTGGTTGGCCCACTATGTGAGTGTGCTGCTTGTGGGACTGAGTTTGTTTGTGGCTCCTTGAACTGATGAAGTCCTTTGGATGAAGGATGAAACGTCTCAACAAAAAACCAAGCCATCCAGATGACCTGACTGAACTTTGTTGGACAGTTAGTGCAAATGATGTGAATCAACGAACCCTCTGACACCCCTAGATCGTTCATCACTGTGATGGTATGCGACCACTGCCATGTTAGACCAGCAGCAGATTGGCTATTAGTGAACTTCCTGCCACATTGTGTTCGCACAGGAAGAGCTGGCCAGTCCTGATACTGATGCCCCTGGTTTACAGGCAAAACACTGCGAAAGGAGGCCCTGCAAGGTGCAGAGCAAGGGACCGGCTGGAGAAAACAGTGGGTTCATGAGCCACAACTTCCTAATCAAAACTCAAGTCTAACTGGGCAAAACAAAAGGAAAAAGGAAAAGAGCTGTGCCCGGTCCAGGTAGCCTTCCCAGACGGTTTACAATGGTGGAGATAAAAGCGCTACTGTAAGTTCTTGAAACAATTTCCCACAAAAAATACCTTATAAGTTATTAGGGATCCTAAAAAAGAGAAAAGTATTGAGAAATTTTGATTTTAAGTTGAAAAAATAAATCACCTACTTTCCCTGAAAATTAGCCAACAGAGAACATATAATATAATATGTACTGTAGTTAGATTGCATAGTGTTTAATAGAGGTCAATATCAGCTTTTACTGCCAGGGACAATCTTTAGAGATCAAGGCAGCTGATGGCCAATACATAACACAAAGTCACGTATTTAAAAGTTTAACAATAATTGCATAACTAAAATACAAATACATGTATATTTAACAACCTTATAAAAACTTGTGGGCAACAGTCAGCTGGTTGTGTCAGCTACTGTGGCATCTTTTTTTCCCCCCCTTGGTAACTAAAAATGTACAGACAGGCTGATTGTGATTTATTTCCAAGTGGCCAAGTTTGGCTGAAATGCATGTCTGCCAATGAATCGGTCTATCTTTAGTACAGTGATTTATGGTTATACATGATGTATTCAGGTGTCATAGGCAACATCAATGCTAGAAAACCTTTTCGCTTTACAAATTCACGACAGTAACGCTGTAATAACAGGGGCACATACATGTTCTTCTGAAACAAACCAGGATTATTTTAGACATTTACACCATAAATAATTGTGACGCTTGCAGCCATTTGAATACTGAACTTAAAAATAAACCTAAAGCAAATAACTTCTTAATTTACAGCTCAAAAAAAAAAAAGCATGGGAAAAAGCTGACAGCGTTGACAGACGACTACAGTACTGTAACTGGATGATGACTGTTGTTAAAGACGCCTCCTTCAACATAATGTCTCAACGGTAAGTTACAACAACACTGCAAGCTCTGCGTTCACATGTTGCGCTCACTCCCGTGCTTGTTGATTATCTGACTCAGACTTAAGCAGCTCGTGTGTATAGACAGGGACGGGGTTGTGCTGGCTAAGCTAGCCATACTAAAATATGTGCATGTGTTGCTGTGTCCAACACAATATGAGTCTGTAAATGCACAGAGCTGTGTCTGTGGAGGGCGGATATTTTTTGCCTCTGATCAGCACAGCCGCTGGGCTGGGCTGCTGCCGGCTCTCTGTGGATAAAGGTGCAGTGTGTGGAAAAGGGCTGGGTGTCGGCATGGCAGCCCGGGTCGCTGCATCCTCGGAGGTTGTCGTCTGAGGTAGACATTTATAGATTTGTAACTCTTTTAAACTCCACACTTCTTTGCGTTATTGTTATACAAAGTTAAAGTAAAAACTTGTGCGATGTCTTTAAAAGACAACAGTTGGTTTACGTATTGCATCAGTTATGAGAAGGGGCAAATATAGAGGTAAAAAAATTGATAACATCAAAATCTCAAATAATAAATAATTATAATAATAATTAATAATAATTCAATTTATAACGCACTTTTCATTACTGAAAATCTCAAAGTGCTACACATATATTGAATGCTATACACATTCATAAACCGGTGGCGGCAGACTACCATGGCAGCACGGTGGCACAACTGGTAGAGCTGCTGCCTCTCAGCGAGAAGGTTGCCGGTTCAAATCCCGGTCCGGGGCCTTTCTGGGTGGAGTTTGCATGTTCTCCCCGTGCATGCGTGGGTTTCCTCCGGGTACTCCGGTTTCCTCCCACAGACCAAAAAACATGCTTGTTAGGCTGATTGGTGACTCTAAATTGACCCTAGGTGTGAGTGTGAGAGTGGATGGTTGTTTGGTGTGAGTGAGACAGGTCCCTCTTGTAAATGAGTCCCCGTGACTCAACGAGGCTAGCCTGTATAAATAAAGGTTGAATGAATGAATGAATGCAAGGTGCTTTCCAATCCTACCGGGAGCAACTCAGGGTTAAGTGTCTTGCCCAAGGACACAACGACACATGGTGCGGGTCCCGGGAGTCGAACCGCCAACTTTCCGATCAGGAGACGACTGCCATTACCACTACACCACGGCCGAATGGAATGAATAAGCGCTGGCAATGTCCGAGTTCTGTCTGTTCTCAAAAAGCAAGTCTGCAGCACCAAAGAATTCTACTGAACAGCAATAATGTCACCAAAATGGGGGCCGAGATGGTCTAGGGGCAGGGCAGCCGACTCGGGACCCGAAGGTCCTGGGTTCGATTCCCGTTTTTTGCACATCTCGTGGTGTCTCTGAGCAGGACACTCCATCCCCAGTTACCCCCCGGGCACCCCCAAAGGTCACACACTGCCCCGCCTCGTGGTGGATGGGCTAAATGCAGAGAGCCAATTTCACCATTGTATGGGAACATACTGTACAATGATGATAATACAGTACATATACATTATTATATTAAAATGAATGAGATTAGAGAGATTAACGTCTAAAAAAAGTAAAATGAGGACAAATCGAAAGAAAAAAAGAAAAAAGCTAGACATTTTGATTGTGGCTAAAAACATCATGTACAAAGTATTCAACAGATCAACTCTACTGAAAAAGACAAATGATTAATTTCTAATGACCAATGCCAGATCTTTGTGATCATTCTGAGATAATAAAAATCCATTATTCTGTACTTGTGCATGCAAAGCTAGAAGGCACTCGTGCGTTTTCAAGACTCAAAATGAGCATGAGTCACCTAACCATTATAAAAAAGATAAAATAGAAAATCTGAGAAACCTTAAGAAACCTCTTGAAATGCAGGGAACCATTATTCAGTTTGATCAAAAAGTACTTTTAACAAGCTAAACAAGCAGATAGCTGTAGATTATAATTACAGGTGATCCCCGACTTACGAGTAAAAACTACAAAAACATCAGTAAAATCGGTTTCTCATGCAAGTATCGACCGATTTCCCAAAATTAAGGAAATTGGGGCTGATAAATCAGCCGGCCGATTTGTCGGTGCACCCCTAAGATTTTATATCAGGGTATATGCAGAAATTCTAGAGTTGAATTTAATACCTTTTAATACCTTTTTAATACCATCACGGCACCGAGCTGTAACCATAGCGGCAACCTGTTGTACTTCAGTTCCATGCAACTAATTGTAAAGTGATAAGATTACTGTCATTTTCTTCCTAAACTTTGGTAGTAAATGTAGTTTTATAACAATTACTGGATACAGTACATCAATTTGCTTCTTGCCTCAATAAAAGCACTGACCTATTTGTTATTTAAATCTAACCCAAGAGAAAAAGTTTAATTGTTCCCACACACAGCATATCTCTAATGGCAAACAAAAAACTGTAAACTTGAAAACAGAACAGTTTAGTTAAAATAATTCAACACTGAACACATGCATAATTCAAAAAGAGAGGGAGAAAAATAATAACTACTGTATTTTTCATCCTGTAAGTTGCAGTTTTTTGCATAATTTACATGCCTTGCAACTTATAGGACGAAGTGACATATTTATAGATTTTTTCCCCCCATATTTATAAACCATTTGACTGAAATATGACCGTTTCCATTCATTCTGACTGAAAAAAAAAACCTGCAGTTCCTGATGGCCCCATAGTAGTAATAGTGTATGGCATGCTGTTGGCTGTTGTATCATGTAATAGGAAAACGTGCCTTTAATGACAAATTAAAAAAAGTTCAAGACAAAAACAACTGGACTTTATTTATTATACTATTTATTATACTATTATACTATACTTTGTTTTTTTTATTGCACTTTTTAGAATTCATCATGTCCTGGATGACTGAGAATCTTCACTTGCTATTAATGACCCAATCAGCCTGCCATACTCTCCCCACCTCTCTGCTCACTGCTTCAATCCAGCAGCCAGCTGCACCACAGTGGCGAAATGCAGCTAATTTTACCATTAAAGTGCATTTATTAAGAAAATGATAGACAGAAACACACCTCTGCTATAATTTCGAGCTAACAAATAATTGTTTAGGTATTTTTCTTTTTAAATGACGGCGAAACGAGTCGCGCACTCCTTTTTCCTGTTTTCACCGCTGAGCAATCCCGGTGCACACAGGCAGCAACACTTTTTTTTTTTTATATAAAGCCTATTTAACCATTAAAGTACATTTATTAAGAAAACGTTAGACTGAGACACACCTTTTGCTATAATTTCGAGCTAACAAACAATTGTTTAGGTACATTTCTTGTTAAATGTCGGAGGATAAAGCCGCGATCCTTTCCTGTTTCTTTTTACAGACATGATACCAGCTGTAGGTGCGCGCGCACACTGACTGACGATATGACGTCTTTGTTTTAGCTAAGGTCCTACTTGGAACATAAAATTAGAAAAGATAAATAAATTCACAGACCTTTTTTTAGACGCCAGAAAGGGAAAAATATAGTTGTGTAGGTTTTAAAAAATTTAATACCTCGTCAGATGACGTTTATTACTTTTTAATACTTTTTAATGGCCTTAATTTGTGTTAATTTAATTTACTACCTTTTAATACCTTTCACAACCCCACGGATACCCTGTATATATATATCCTGAAATAAACTACCACTACCATTACTACTACTACTACTAAAATAAACTACTACTTACTACTCTTACTTGTGTACATAATTTCGTTCCATCACATGTACCACATGAGATGGTAATGACTATAAATTTGACTTGAACTTGGACTAATGCATCACTACTTCATGGTTTTTCACTTATCGTGGGGGTGTGTGGTCTCCTAAACCCCGTGATAAACAAGGGACTACTGTATCTGCTATTATTTAACAAATCATATCAGTTGTGAACCACAATATTTCCATATGAGCACAAGTTTTTACATTATATGTGCTTTTTGTTGTTAAAAATAACATTACATTTCAATGTTATGCAGATGACACCCAGCTCTATTGATCTGTGAAGACTGACCACTCTGACCTGTGAAATAAGTTACATGCTTGTCTTGTAGACATGCACATAAGGATGTTGAGTTTACTCTTGAACTGTGAAAAAAACTGAGATTATTGCTCTTGGCCTTAAAAATAAAATTAGGACAACTAAATTTCCGACCATCTACGGTACTTGACAGTTTTACTTTAGAGCCGATCTAAAAAAAAATTCAGTTACTTTGGATGAAGAAAGTCAATTTAATGAATATATTAAATTTGTCTATAGGATTTTTTTTTCATCTGCATATTATCTAAGAAAAATTCAGGAGCATTTTTCACTCAAAGTGAGACAAAAAAACTACTACATTTATTTGTATGCTATAGACTTGATTGCAGCTATGTTCTTTTAGCTGAATGCCCAAAAAAGTTCCCAAAAAATCTTTCAAATGATCCAGACAGGACCAGCAAAACAGGATCACATTTTTCTCATTTTAGCATTGTTACAATGGATGCCTGTAAAGTTCCGAACTCAGTTTAAAATGGCACAATCTTCAAACTAGATCTAGGGTCAGAGATTGTATTTTTCAGGACCCTCTGCTCTGGAAACAGCTTTATGTCTTGTTTTAATCTGTAATTGTTTTATTATACCCATTTTATGTACCGTACTCAACAGTTATTATTTTTACCTATTATATGTTATATATTGAAATATGAATCCATGTTTTTTCTTAACCAAATTTTATTTTAAATTTGACTCAATTCAATGCCTTTTAGTTTTAATGTCCTGTTTTCAGCACTTTTGTGTTTCTGGTGTGTTTGAAAAGTGGTATATACAGTAAATAAAGTTGAACTTATCAGACTTTTTGGTAAGAAGGCCAACAGAAGAGGGATTAGCAATGAGAGTAATTCATGTCCTGCGGACCAGGTCCAGTGGACCACAGAGGAAGGATGCTGAAAAATGAAGGAAACGGTGGAAGAGGAAGAAGCCACTGAATCTGGCGTCACGCTCGACGTTGCTTCCTCTGCGGATGACATCACTACCCTGGTGCTGCTGCAGAACTCATGCTGCTTTCAAAGCAACCACTTCCTGTCAGTCCGGGCCTGAATTTCACACCTCTTTTAAAAAAGTAAGTTTAGCAGGTTGATTAAAAAGTAGATGTAACTAGAGAAATTGCATTCCTGCAAAAATGCAGTGTGAATGCTTATAGATGAAGAACTTGTTAAAAAACAGCTCAAATTAGCTAAAAACATGCTGAAATGTAGCTGAAATGGTAGAACAAGTCAAAGTTTGCAGAAAAAAGAAACACATATTTGCAGAACTAGGGTTAAATAAGCAGAAAGGAGCACAAAAATTAGGAAATTGGCTTAAAACGGCTGAAATCAGCCAAAATCAGCTGAAAAGTCAGATACTGTAGACTCAAAGTACCAGAAGGACGTGGACAAAGCTGAAACGAGTGTAAAAAATGGGGAATTAGCTAAAAAAAAAAAGAGCATAAAAAAAGGTAAATAGTAGCTGAAATTGCAGAAAAAGCTGAAACTAGCAGGAAAAAGCTGAAAGGAGCACAACAAGCTCAAATTAGCATAAAGATGTTTATTAGGCTGAAAGAACCAGAATTTACCCCGCAAAACTTTAATTTATCTGAAAACTGCTGAAATTTGGTAAATGAATGCTAAAAAGGTAGAACAAGCTCAAATTAACAGAAGAAAGCAGAGGGAACACAAGTTTTCCTAGTCAGGCTAAAAGAGGCAGAAATAAGTTCAAAAAGGTGGAAATTATCTGAAAAGGGGCAAAAAAGTAGCTAAAAATAGCAGAAAGAAGCGTAAATTAGCAGGAGGCAAAGAGCACACGTTTGTCCAATTAATGTACGCTGAAAGAAGCAGAAATAGGCACACAAAAAATGGAAATTATCTGAAAAATGCAGAAATTTGCAAAACCAAAACGAAAAAAAAAGTTGAATAGCAGTTAAAAAAGCTTAAGAGTGGAAAAAATGTGTAATAGGCTGAAACAACTTAAATTAACATAAAACAGCTAAATAGTAGCTGAAACAGCAGGAAAAAGCTGAAACTAGCAGTAAGAAGGTGAAAGGATCATCATAACAAGCTGGATTTAACAGAAAAAAGTTAGAAGAACAAAAATGTTGTAATCTAAACAACAGAAAAAAGTTAGAAGAAGAACAAATTCTATTCTATTCTATTAAGTTCCATCCTGACAGAGAAGATATGGGCTGCAGTACACACCAATAACAGTTGCATATTAATATCATACTACAAAATGACACTAATAAATATAAAATATTACTTAGTAGAAGGTTTATTTTTTAACCAAAACGGACAAAATCTCTTGATTATTCTCACTTTGAAGTTAAATATTGTTTCACATAAAACATCACCAAAGGATAAGTTGTTTTCTAAGTGACTGATTAAATGCAATGTTTTCATTATTTACCTCAATGAGGATATGAATGAATCATTAGAGGAGTCTAAATGTGGTTGCACTTAAAATCAGCTTTGTTCAAGTCAAAGTTTTTTTTTACATTGATGTCACACGAAAAGAAACTACATTTTGCAGTAAAAATAACTACAGCTAATGACGACTTGCTCTGGAAATTTTTTTTGGCTTAACATAGGTTTGTCAGAACAAACCTATGTTGAGCCAAAAATAGTTTAAATCAATTTGCATCAACTCAGCATGCGCTTAACCTCAAGTAACCTCGCCTCTGACCTTTGTAAGGTGTTTCTTTAGTAAATATGTCATCACAGAAGAACACAAAACAACAAAAAGAATAGAAGTACATTGTTGCAACACTCGCTGAAGGCGGTCCAGCCGTACTGCGTTCCTGTTTGACCTTAAAAGAAACTATTTGGTCACCATGACAACAAAACTCATGCCATCAACAATGTGCTTTCAATTTTATTTTGATCTATGCCAGAGAACCATCAGCAAAATATTTCATGAACCACTGGATGGATTTTATTGAAACGTTCAGAAAATAATCATACCCCATACACCTAAAACTGATTAACTTTTGGAGTTGATTCAATTCAAGGTGGTTGCCACAGCTATTTCTTAGCCTACATAATCAGCCAGCAGTCTGCTCACCAGACTCATGTTCAAGCTGCTGTTGATACTCCATACTCCATTATTAGTGTTTAGCGTATATCAGATCTTTTAGTGTAATGTTTGGAATTTGTTTAGCACATATCTTAGTGTATAACTTAGAGCCTTAAATACCATTTCTTTTTATACTTTATATTTTTTGCCATTTTTGAGTGTAACTGGGACCTTGAATACATAATTTCGTTCCACCTCATGTACCACATGTGATGAGAATGATAATAAACTTGACTTGAACTTGAAAATGGCTAAAACTCAAGTCAGTACATACTGAACGAAAGTTTGATGTGTTGGTAGCTATGCCTGTCACGATAACAAATTTTGCTGGGCGATTAATTGTCTCAGAAATTATTGCGATAAACGATAATATTGTTTGAAATTTGACAATAATTAGTCATTGTCAAATTTAAGAAGAAATGTTGGTTAATTTTTGTGTGTGGTGCCTTTTTTGATCACTGGATGGCAGTATAAAATGGTTTCAACCAAAGGAGGGATAGTGAGTGAGCGAGCAGTGTGTCTTTTAAGAAAAATGGGAGGGAGGCCCATTGACGTGACAAGGGCTATCTCTCGTTCCTGTTTTTCGGTTCTCAAAATGGCGGACGCTCGTTGTGGTTTGAGCTCTTTAGCATAGCTAGTATAGCTAGCTATAGCATAGCATAGCATTGAGCATGCATCAGGTTCTTTAGCATAGCATTTGTCACACAAAGATTTAATAAATAAATAAAAAACAAGTTCTCAGCTTCTTTTTGCAGAGAAAAACAACTTTTTACAAAAGGCACGGGTTTCAACCGTGAATTTTGGAGCTTCAACAAGACAGAGGTTTTATCCCTGAGGTGGGCCTGTTAGCTTAGCTCGTAGCTTAGCTTCCCAGTTTAGCTGCTTTTAACGATCCAAAAATGCGATTTTGGACGGTTAAAACAGATTTTAAAGAGAAAGGGAGGGGTCAGTGTAGAGCACCGGAGTTGACTCTTTTGTCATCCAGTGTCTTCAGTAGAAAGAGGAACACATGAAGAAACGATAAAGCCGATAAATGAAAATGAGGTTGATAATTTTCATTTATGATGCGATTTATTGTTAACTATGACAGGCCTGTTGGTAGCTGAAATCCATATACTGTACAACATGACATCTTGAGATTGGGCTTAACATTATTTTCAACGTTTGACCAAAGCAGCTACAGTATAACTCCATCTTTTCTCAACATAAGACAATCTTAGTCTAAAACTCCGGCATGAAAGGCGGCGGGTGATTTGCATTCTCTCAAGGCATGCTAGGCCTTTAATTGTAGATGTGAGTTTCCACTATGAGTGTGCATGTGTGTGACACAGAGCCTGAATGAGTGCGCGATGGTGTGATAATGCCAGGCCAGTCTGACAGGCACCATGCATAATCGCCTGGGGCAGGAATTGCTCAACAATGTGGGTATGGGTAATGCCTGTGGTTTGGGGCCCATAAGCAGCGAGCGGTCCCATAAAATCTTTGCAGTCCAGTCCACCCTCTGTGGGCGTCTGCGTCCAGGTTCACATTCATGTGGAAGTAGTGAGGACACTGATTGGATGCATTTTTTACATATCGAAGAACTACTTTCACTTCTTGTCGGGGCGGTGAAATTATTTCAAGTACGTAGCAGTTCCTCTTCTCATGCCGTAACACAATCCTGAGGTCTCCCCGTCAAAAGAGTCTGATTTTTTTTTTCCTCGTCTGATGAGAAGTTGTGATAGTATACAGAGCAGCACTGAAAGCAACTGCCAAAGCCCTGGGCATACCCAACCAAAACAAACCATCACGTGCTCCCGTCCCGCTACTACCAAACCCGCAGCACGAAAAACAAAAACATTCTGACTCATCCCAAACGACTGTTTACCTGACGTCAAAACTGGAGCTCAACTCCACGTTTTCACTTCCAGTGCAAAGCAGCTGCCGGTATATATCGCTTACACTCGCGGTGGAATTACCGGACACTGCGCTCACTGAACGATCTGTCCTCTGGTCTGCAGCCAGAAAAGAAACTGACAAAACAAAACCCTGGCAGGAGTGCTGCTGGGCCTGAGCACAGCCAGGGTCTGAGGTGGGCGCAATCACCCGTGGACTCGTTTGACACAATTTGTTTGAATTTGCAAAATGAAAGGGACCGCTTTTCCAGAGTCCATTCCAGCGAGATAAAGGCTCAGCACGTATTAATTCTCCAGCTGCTGCGTCTGATTTCTCAATAAGTGAGTGTAAAAATAAACTTTGTCTTTATATCAGCCGTTATTCTACTGCTCAGAATAAACCATTTTATTAGATGGTGCTCTAAAGAAAAAGCTTTGACCTACTTTTAGAGAGGAAAAGTTCGACATGTACGTTTTCATTAAAGCTCCAGCACTGAATGAACTTGAAGTAAATTTAAACTAGAGAAATTGTATTTCCTGTGAAAATGCAGTGTGAATGATTATTGCTGAAAAACAACTGAAATTAGCTTAATTTTTTTATTAAATTAAATTAAAAAAACATGCCGAAATGGAAGAACAAGCCTGTTAGCAGAAGAAAGCAAGAACATATATTTGCTGAATTAGATTTAAATAAGCAGAAATGAGTGCAAAAATTAAGAAATTAGCTAAAAAAAAATGTTTTGCAGAAAGAGGTGTAACAAAATAAAAAAGGTGCAACAAGCTGAAAAAGCTAAATTAGCACAAAACAGCTCAAACATAGCTGAAAAAGCTGAAACTAGCAGGGAAAAGGCTGAAAGGAGCATAACAAGCTGAAATTAGCAGAAAGAAGTTAATTAGGCTGAGATTACCATGAAAAACTTGAATTTATCTGAAAACAGCTAAAAATTATTTTAAAAAGTAGCTGGAAAAGTAGAACAAGCTTAAATTAGTAGAAGAAAGCAGAAAGCCCATGTTTGCTGAAAGAAGAAGAAATGAGCACAAAAATTGGAAATTATTTAAAAAAGCTGAAATAAAAAAACAGCTGAAACGTAGCTAAAAAGGCAGAAAAACTATACAATTACAAGAAGGAAGTGGAGAGAGCACAGTTTTGCTGAATTAGGCTGAACATTTTTAAATGAGTGCAAAAATGTGGAACTAGCTTCCATCCATCCATCCATCCATCTTCTTCCGCTTATCCGGGGTCGGGTCGCGGGGGTAGCAGCCTAAGTAGGGAGGCCCAGACTTCCCTCTCCCCAGCCACTTGGAGCAGCTCCTCTGGGGGAATCCCAAGGCGTTCCCAGGCCAGCCGAGAAACATAGTCCCTCCAGCGTGTCCTGGGTCTTCCTCTGGGTCTCCTCCCGGTGGGACATGCCCGGAACACCTCACCAGGGAGGCGTCCAGGAGGCATCCTAACCAGATGCCCGAGCCACCTCAACTGGCTCCTCTCGATGTGGAGAAGCAGCGGCTCTACTCCGAGCGGCTACAAAACAGTCACTTTTAAAGATACTGAGCTAAAAGTTACTGTGGTAGTACCTGAGAGTCATTCTAAACACATTCTTCAAGTGCTGCTAACATATTGCAGAGTTTGGTTTGATTTATTGTGTGAACGCGAGGTGGCTCGGGCATCTGGAACTAGCTTAAAAAGCTTAAATTACCATAAAACAGCTAAATAGTAGCTGACATGGTAGGAAAAACTGAAACTTATAGACATAAGGGGAGCACAGTGTGGGCAGCACAGTGGCACAACTGGTAGAGCTGCTGCCTCTCAGCGAGCAGGTCCCCGGTTCAAATCCCGGTCCGGGTGCCTTTCTGGGTGGAGTTTGCATGTTCTTTCTGTGCATGCGTGGGTTTTCTCCGGGTCCTCCGGTTTCCTCCCACAGTCCAAAAACACGCATGTTAGGCTGATTGGTAACTCTAAATTGACCCTGGGTGTGAGTGAGACAGGTCCCTCTTGTAAATGAGTCCCCGTGGCTCTACGAGACTAGCCTGTATAAATAAAGGTTGTATGAATGAATGAATGAATGAATAAGCTGAAAGGAGCAAAACAAGCTTAAATTAGCATAAAGAAGTTATAAGAAGCGCAAAAATTGTGTAGTTAGCAGAAATAATCTTAAAGGAGAAAAAAGAAGAAGCTGAAATTAGCATAAAGAAGTTAGTAGAAAGAATCTTAAAGGAGGAAAAATTGGCTGAAATTAGCTGAAAAATGTTAAAAATTTGCACAAGTAAGCTGAAAGAAGCTGAAGCAGAACAAAATGTGAACGGAGCATTAAAAGCTTGTAAACAGATCTAAGGGATGTAAAATGAGCTCAATTCATTGAGGAAAAAGTGGCAGAAAAGGCTAAATATTTCAAAAAAGCTAAAGTTGCACCAATGCCAAATAAATAAATAAATAAATAAATAAATAAATGCCAAAAGTCAGCACCCTTCTCCTGAACAAGCTGAACGTTTTGATATATGATTTGTTGAAACAGCACAAAAATTGTGGAACGAGAAAAATGCTGAAAAACGTACGGGGGGGACTGGATCACAATGCTTCATAAATAAGCGTTCACACAATAAATCAAACCAAACTCTGCAATATGTTAGCAGCACTTGAAGAATGTGTTTAGAATGACTCTCAGGTACTACCACAGCAACTTTTAGCTCAGTATCTTTAAAAGTGACTGTTTTGTAGCCATCTTTGAATAAAAATAAACTCTTAGCAGCCAACCTGAAGTGGATAAACTTGAAATGTTACTCTTACATGTACAGTGTAGCCAATTATTACTTTTTGAAAGTTTCATTAATATCTGATTAACAAGGGGTGCAAATGCTTCAGTTTTGAGCATCGCCTCCCATTTTGGGGACAGGCGACAATAACAAAGCTGTTTCTCTCAGGAATAAAATACACATTTATTTGAAGCTTCTTTCAAAGTAAAACATTTCAGCGCTGAAAATGAACAAAATATAAACATTTTTGCTGATCAAACTGTAAAAGCCATTTTCACAAAACCATACGGGAAGCGCTACATAAGATCAATCATGAGCGTTCATTCGAGGTTAAAGCGACGCGTGACGTCCGCATCAGAACAGCTGCATCCATAAATAAACACGCGTGTTCCGCACATGGACGTAAACATGCAATCACCGTTTGATCGCCACGCTGAATCACTGCGACCTGCTTTCCTGTCTGCTTATTGTTTCAATCTGTTAAAGTTTGATTAATGTCCCAAAATACTTCTCGGGAAAAAGCGAATCAGAAGACAACAGAGAGAAAGAGAGTAATGGTAGTTCTGGGGGCTGATAGGTAAACAAATGTGGAGCAGGAGGGAGAAAACATGACGTTAGGAAATCGTCACCTCAAGGGGTCACACACTGTTGCTCAACGGAACTGGTGGAGGAGCACAGTTACGTCATATTTTTACACCAGGCTCAGCCAAAGCTACCAAAACAAGATAGTCCACTCATGCTTGGGAAAAAAAAAAACATTAATACTAGGAATAAAAATATATTTATTGATTTGTGCATATTTCGGATACGTTTAATCCCTTCTAATAAAAATAACTATTTAAACCGGATTATTTTTTTTTAATTGCTAAACAAAACAAAAATATATAACCAATATGTTTATGGATTACAAAAACCTTTAATTGTAAAGAGACTGGCAAGTCATCCCCTCTTACAGCTGAGTTTGTGTGCCACTTTGGGTGTCCAAAGCACGGCCCGGGGGCCATTTGCGGCCCTTGGAGTGATTTTGGGCGGTCCACAACTGCAGTTTAAGAATGGTATCCTTTTGGTCAGCAGGCTTAAGAGGTCGATGCACACGTTCTGCAAATTAGTTGGTAATCCTTTATACTGTATAATGTTTAGGTTTAACAGCAAAATGGATGAAAAACAATCTTTTGAAAGTGAGCAATACTAAGCAAATGTTGGATAATTTAATTATCCTATCATCAACTCATTAAATAATTAAGTCACACAAGGAAACTAGAAGATCTTTATCAACCCAGGTTTAATCTTGCAAGATGGAGCAGCAGTTGAAAAACAAGCATCAAAATGTTACATGGCACTTCGTCTCACATAGTCTGCTCACAGGCAGTATAAGGAAGTGTCTTAATATCAGACAGAGGCAAGGTCAAGACAACCTCTAGAGACAATTCTGCTTTCCAGCTTAGGGCCTTGAAGTTTATCAGGTGCGCAGGCTCCATGCTCTTGCAGGCTCCACTTTGCAAAGACAAAACAACTCTAAACACACGCACATGGTTCTATAACATTTGACATTACATTAGCAAGTGAAACATCTATGACCTTACATCCCCAATGAATACAAACCTTTCACTATAATCTTTGTATTTCCACTTCATGGTAAACCTGCACTGATTTCTACCAGAAAGGAGTATTTTAGATAATGATTCATAAAACTTGCCTAAATATTGCAGGTGATAAAATAATCAAGACGGAAACTGGACATTTTTTTTAAAATGAATATAACGTGGTATCATCTACATACGACTTGATCAACTTTATCAAACCTTCTATGACTCTGTTGTAGCGACTGACAGCTGGACGATTTTTCAGAACTTTAATCAGCCTTTTGGGACGTCCATGGTCCAAATAAGGCTGATCGACCCCCTTTAAAGGACACTAGCTATGTTTACATGGACATAAGTAATCGGATTAAACGGCTATTCGGAATACAATGTGTCATGTAAACGCCTCTTTCGGATTATTTTTTGTTTATTCAGCTCGATCTAAAAGAATTTGTAATCTGAATGAGACGGGTGGTTTATGCCATTTCATAATCTGACTGGTGTGCATGTACCGGTAAACACTTAATCTGTTCTTTTAATTTTTAGATTGTGTGCAACCTATGTAATTTCTGCCTGGCTAATGCTAATAATATTAGCATGTCGGGGAAACAAAACTGGTCGGTGAGCGACACAACATTTCTACTAGAAACTTTGAAAGAGCTCAAAATTATCTGTTTTACCTGTAGCTCAACCAGGGAGTGCAGTAACGTCTCCACCGTCATTAAAACCGCAGGTCCATTTTGAGCGCTCAAGTTCGTTTACGTTCATCCCAGAAGGAAACCGGAAGTAGAACTTCTTCTGTGTGTTTTTTTAAGGATGTTTACCACTATATCAGTACTTTTGTTCAGAAGAAAAGCCCGCTGCATGTAAACACTCATCGTGAATGGATTGTGCCCATGTAAACGATACATTAGAATTATTTAATCTGAAAACATTTCAATCCGGTCAAAGAATTTTGCGCGTGTAAACATAGCTACTTACTCAAATTATGCTTTTTTTTCTGAGAACAGACTAAAATGAACTTTCTAAACACAAGAAAACAACAAACATATCAACAAATCAAATTCTTTTAAATAAAACATATTAGCTTATGAGGCTTTTAATATTTTGAATCTACAACAATTCAAAACTCTTTCTCCACCAACGTTAGTAAATGTGTCCTTTACCCCAAAGTACAGTATTGTTCACGTTAAATTCACATTTTTGTGGCCCACGAGTCCTTCCATTTTGATAGATTTGGCCCACATATGAAAACGTTTGGACACCTTAAGGTGATTCAGTGTTTCAAAACACAGCCCGAACCAATAAGAGAAGAGAGAAAGGGAAAAGACTGCATTTTAATGAGCCAGGAAGAAAAAGAGAGTATTCCTCTGCAATAAAAAGAAGTTGTAAAAGCATGTGTTGGAATGTTCTGTGCGTCTGCCTGTTTGTCTGCCATCGTGATTGTGCATCTGCCAACAGCAGGGCTTTAATTATGAGGCCCAGGTTATGTGTGCACACACACACACACACACACACAGAAGACTAGCGTCCCACATATCTCCAGCACAGTGCCTCACAGTTGCGCTGACTAACCAGTGGCACCAGACTTTGGCCTGCGGCTCCCTGATTCCAGTAAATGTCGTGTTATGCAACTCCTGAAGTGTCACCCAGGCTGAACTTGGGTCTTCCTCACTTCATCTTTATCTCCTGATTTTACTGTAGCTCGTGGTTCCAACATGGGTGGGGGTGTCCTTCAAAACATGCAGTGTGACCCACTTTGTGATGAGGCACAAAACCAGGAATGGAGGCAGGCAGCACAGGCAGGAAATGGGGAGGAGGGTGAGGAGAGCTTCTTGAGCTCTTTGCCTGAGAAACACAGCTGCCCCTCACGTCTTGGGGCAATGCCAAGTTTGTACTTCTTCGACAGCCTCTGTGTGTGTGTGTGTGTGTGTGTGTGTGTGTGTGTGTGTGTGTGTGTGTGTGTGTGTGTGTGTGTTACGGCAGTAGAAACAGGGGGACTGCTGTTCCATCCCGCTCTCTGCCCTACTATTACCCATTCAGACAGAGTAATAATAAAGTATAACCAGCTTTGCTTGCACAGGTTTTTAATTTTGCGACCGGCCGAAGTGACTGAAAATAGGACAAACGTTAAACTTGTCAGTCTAGCAGATGTTTTGAAAACGCTGTGCACGTTTGAACGCCGAGGTCAGTCTCTGTGACGCTCCACCCTCCTGCTCCGTCCCCAAAGTTTATTCTTGACAGTTGTCTTGCTGAGCGTGCATCAGGATGTCTTGCTCTTTCTTTCCTTTTTCTTGTGCGTTCAGCAGCAGATTCACTCTTATAATTCCATCTAAACGTCTTCTCTGATTCTACACTTGTCCCGTTCCACCATATTTTTTGGCCTACACAGACTACAGTCAGTCATGTGACCCATGCTTCTACGTACTTTATGTGGTTTAGTTTGTATTGAGTGTGAAATCAGCATTGCATTCAATTTATCTTATAAACTTCTAGATTTAATACCACTTTGATTGGTGATATGTGCTACTGATCTCATGCTGCTGATTATCCATGCTGCTGTGTTAATTCATACTCATCTACTCACAGAGACTCATGTTTGTGCTGCTGTTTGCTGTATTGTATTACATAATGTTTAGCCTATTTCTTAGTTTATATCTTAGATCCTTATTTGCTGTTTCTTTTTACAATTTATATTTTTGCTGTTGTTTGATGCAACTGGGAATACACAATTTTGTTCCACCTCATGTACCACATGTGAATGATAAAACGTACTTGAAATTGAACTTTCAAACGGTACCATTTGATATCACTTGGGAAAATCTTTTTTGTTTGATTTTATATAATATATTGGTCAAACTACTTATTTTTCTATAAATGATGCAGATCTTTAGAAACCAGAGCAACCAATGGCTGATGGACAACACCATCTCTGTTCCATCTCCATTTAACAAAAGTATACAGTTAAATAAACATCCATACATTCAGCCATTATCTTTACCCGCTTCTTCTTTATTGGGTCACAGGGTTTAAATAAACAATTAATTTAAATAATCAGGTATTTATCATCTCCCCACTTTATAATCAATTAAGTAGGAAGACACGTGGCTGATGGAAATGTTTACAAGAAATGGCTTACCGTATATTGGCCGATTAACCTGTCCAACCTTATCTTCCATTTTTCTTTTGAGCAGTTTCCTACTAGCTCATTGGAAATACAGTTTAGGACAGAGAAGAATTACCCAATGACTCTTGCCCCAGAGCATCACGCAACAGAAATTATTATTAATCTAATATTAAGATAAAGAAGAAAGCATTTTCTTCAGTCTCCTCATGTAACAGTTACAACTGTTCAAGTCTTTTACAACTTAGGGCTGGTAAATAATTGTGTATGACTTTTTTTACATTCTTGTTTCTCTTTGATGTTTTGCTTTGTTGGAAATACCCTCCATTAGTCTGTTGTGAGTTGGATAACGTGAAAAATAAGTGAGCTGCCAAGTTTTACTTTAGTGTGCGGCTGCACCTAGGCGTAATGAAAGGTCCACATCAAAATTTGGGTTGCCACTTCAAAATCCAAGATGGCCACTGTCATTTATGAATGTGGACTGGCCACCCCAGTCATTTGAGGAACATATGCTTTTATTTTTTATATTGCTAAAATGTTTATTCCCCCCCCCCCCAATCAATGAATTGTCGTGGCTGAAGACGAATCTGTTCAGTTCCAGTCCAGAAAAAAACCCTCATCTATAAAACTACAAACATTTACTATTTAAGTTCAAGTCAATTTTATTGTTGTTTCATCACATGAGGTGGAATTAAATTAAAGTATGTACACAGGGTCCCAGTTACACCCAACAACAGCAAAAATATAAAGTGTAAAAAGAAACAGTAAATAAGGATCTAAGATATACAGTACACCAAGATATGCACCAAATTGAATGCAGCATTCAAGTCCCTCAGCGACGAGGGACACTGGCGTACCGCCTCTTTTTATCTGCTGTAAAACACTTTGTGTTGCTTTCTGTTGTATGAAAGGTAGGCCTGTCATGATAACAAATTTTGCTGGGTGACTAATTGTCTCAGAAATTATTGCGATAAACGATAATATTGTTTGAAATTTAACAATTAATTGTCAAATATGAGAAGAAATGTTTATTTGTTTGGGGTGTAGTACCTTTTTTGACCATCTGATGGCAGTATAAGAATGTTTGAACCAAAGGATGGATAGTTGAGCAGCATGTCTCAAAGAAAAATGGGAGGGAGGCACCTTAATGTGACATGGGCTGACATGGTGGACGCTCAATGATTTGAGCTCTTTAGCATAGCATTTTTCACACAAAACTTTTTATAAAAAAATTTAATAAACAAGTTCTCTGCTTCTTTTTGCAGAGAAAGACAACTTTTTACATGAAGGTGCGGGTTTCAACCGTGAATTTTGGAGCTCGACAAGACGGAGGTTTATTCCCGAGGTCGGCCTGTTAGCTTAGCTCGTAGCTTAGCTTCTCAGCTTAGCCGCTTTTAACGATCCAAAAACACGATTTTGGATGGTTAAATTTTAAATTTGAAAGAGAACGGGAGGGGGGTCGGTGAAGAGTACCGGAGTTGAGCCATGTCTTCAGTAGAAAGAGAGAGACAAGAAGAAATGATAAAGCCGGTAAATGAAAACGAGGTTGATAATTTTCATTCCTTATGCGATTAATTGATTTATTGTTTATTGCAACAGTCCTAATGAAAGGTGAATTGCCATATAAATAAAAGTTGATTTGCTTTCTCCAACTTGATGCAGTTGACTTTTTCTTGAACTTTATGTTTAAGTTGAACTGGCTAACATGTATTGCCTCTCACTGAAAGTTTGGCACCCTGTAGATACGTCTCCGCTCTGCCTTGACAATTTCCATTCCTGTTAATAATACGGTACTGTATATATTTTTTGGTAATTAAAGGTTCAGTCTGCAGTTTCTGTAGAACAGCAGCACTTAGAAAAAATTTCAACAAGCAAAGCATTCTGATCCCTCCCCCTCAGAGCCATATATGGCTCTGCCCCCTTGTGGTCTGTTGAAATTTGAATTCAAGCTCTGTTTTTATTGGCTGATTCAAATTCAAGCTCGGTTTTTATTGGCTGGTTACAAACTTTGTTTTTATTGGCTGGAAAATGGCGGGTCACTTTTTCTTTTTAGAAATGCTTATTTACCACCTGGAGAAGCAAGGGGACAATATTTTTTTTTTGTTTTTTCAGAGATTACCTCTCTAACATCAATCTAGTGACAGAGTGAAGAAATATGTTAAAATATATATTGTTTGAAAAGTTACAGACTACATTACAATCTTACATACCCCAGCTTTAAGTTTAGATTTGTAAGACAGACACCTTTATACAGAGTTTGGTTTGCAGAACTTTTACAACAATGAAGTAGGCTGAAGGTTTTTGGTTAATAAAAATCAGAAATGTATCTCTTCTTCCATATACAACACGAGCAGTTGCTTTTAGATATTATTTTATGTTGTGTGTGTGACAAAAGTCTTGTGTGTTTCCATATTACAAGAAGCAAAAGTTATAGAAGTTCAGTTTTTGTTGCTCCTTCCTCAGAATTGGTGTTCTCCCAGTCCAGCGAACATCATTAATCCAACAAAGTTCAGTCAGGTCATCTAGACGGTTTCTTTTAGTTGTTGAAACGTTTGGACCTCCATCCTAAGAACTTTAATCAGTCTGAGGTCATGTGACTGGACTGGCCTCGGACTGATGAAGTCCTTTGGATGAAGGACGAAACATTTCAACAAAAACAATCCATCCAGATGACCTGACTTAACATGGATTGTTTTTTAAAACTTGGATTAATGAGCATGAACTTTGATGAACATCATTAGTGTTGTAACCGTAAAGCTGTCCAGTCCAGACAGAGAGCACTTCCAAGCTTGCCTCAACATCCCTCAACATCCCAAGTCAAACAAATGAAATGTGTCATTAAAAAACAGTAAGCAAATTTCATCCATTCAATCAAAAGCTCTTATCGTCAATCTGTAGAAATAATATAACCACTGAGTAATAACCCCACAGTGAAGCCTGGGGTTAATTCAGTTATGTACACCATTCAGTTCAAGCCCACAAAATTTAGACAGAAAGATTGTTGCATAATGCAAACAATGACCATTTAAACTACATGTTTTATTGTGCATTACAGTATTACAAAACTGCATTTCCAAGGTAATTGAAATAAATAAACCATAGCATCTAGCAACCTCTACTGCAACGTAAATAAGCTAAACTCGGTGCAAAGCAATAAAACAGTCGAGATAAGAGCTGGATGATACATTGTCGAGGCTGAGCCAATATTGGTGTAAATGCATATTTTACTGTTTAAGGTCATTTAAAAACTTTGTCTGAGGCACGGCCCACTTTCAGCTGATGCATTAACTCGAGTCAGATACCTGATGTCTTTTCATGGTTGCAAGTTCATGAACAAGAGTTTGATCCGTCTCATTTGACATTCTGCTACTCTTTCCATGTCAGAAGTAATAATGACAGAATGATCCAGCCTTCTTTCTGGTTTCAAAGTTAGCCAGCTGGTAAGAGAAGTCTGTACAAAATGAAGTATTTATCATTTGTTTTAAAGAAAAAAAATAAGAATGATCATCTTGGGGGACCAGATTTGGCCCGTGACTTTTGACTTTGACATGTAGGTATTTTACTGATGGTATGACTTGGTACAAAGAGCACCAACATACTGTACATCAGTCACCAATTAGATCGTAGGATATATGATGAGATTCTCCCTTCGGGGAGTCAATAGGTGCATCACAAGTAAATGACCCTCGTGTCGCTTGCTGTACGATCCACTCGGACCTACGTGTTTGTCTGCTCCAACAGTTTGTTTGGGGATCCGTGGGAGTGTTTACCAGCGCAGGCTGAAGAATTTCAGGTCAAGAGAGCGTCCTGTACAGAGGAAACCTACAACCAAATTGATCCTGACATTGACATCAAAGTGCACCTGAACCTTCCAGCTCCACCAGCTGAAAGCAAATATTTATCTCGCGGTGACGTAAAAGAAGCGAAAGAACAGATTTTTGGCCGGTGCGATTGTGCGCGTGCATGTCTTTTACTGTATTAATGTGCAATTTGTGCAACACGCTGCTAGTTCTATTGTCAGTTGCTTACACAACATTAAGCATTGGCTGTCTCAGCATTGTCTCCACTTAAACAATGATAAAAAACGATTTTTGTAACATCTCTCCCAGTCTAGGTTTTCCGCTCCCCCACTCCAACCAGGTGGTAAAAAAATCTAGGAGTGGAGCTCGACTGCAACTTAAAAGTTAGATAAACAGATCGGTTCTGTTGTAAAAACAAGCTTCTTTCAGCTCCATCTGCTTTCTAAAGTAAAAGTCTTAGCCGTGGTGATGTGGAGAAGGCCATCCATGCCTTTGTGAGCTCTAGGCTTGATTACTGTAATTTTTTTTTTTTTTCATTCAACCTTTATTTATACAGGTTAATCATTGAGCCTCTGGGACTCATTTACAAGAGACACCTGATTTTAACAAAGTGATGACAACAGTGGATAACAATAGACAATCATAAAGGATGCATAGAAATTGAGTTTTTTTTTAACAAGTGAAAATAAAATGGTGTTTAAAATAAAACAGCTAGGTTGTAGAGCGGTGTAGAAAACTAAAAACAAGAACATGTCTGCATTGGTTTTTCCCAGGAACTTAGATGTTTGAAGCCACTTCGAGAAGTCAAGGTTGAGAGCTTCAAATCTATTTGCAAGATATTCCAGGAAATGTAATGCCTTATGTGTCGGTATAAACCAGTCTCCCATCTCCCGTTTACAGCTTGCACAAAGCTCTGCCGCTCGCTTGTTGACTAGCACACGTACACATCACTCCCGTCCTTTCATCTTTGCACTGGCTCCCAGTTCAGTTTAGGATACAGTTCAAGCTGTTGCGGTTTGTTTTTAAAGCTTGCGCCGCCCTGCATTTCAGAACTTTTGAAAAGTCCACCAGCCCAGCAGAGCTTTACGGTGTGCTGGTCAGTATCTGCTGGAGGTGCCTCGCTCAAGGTGCAAACAATGGGGGGGACTGCTCCTTTTCTGTTGCAGGCCCAACAGCCTGGAATACAGGTGGTCCCCGACTTACGAAAAGTTCCGTTCCTATGCACCGTTCGTAACTCGAAAATTCGTAAGTCGGAACGTGGCGTTTGTAAGTCCGGATTTTTGGTCGTATGTCAGAAAATGTATGCTAACGCTGCACCGCACACCCGTTTATCAACATGAGACTGAACAAGCGTACATACTGGTTCATAAACATGCACAGAACTTTATTTACAAACGGTTAGCTAACACACTTTCATCTAAAAACACATACCAGTGCTTTACTGTACAACAGTAATGTTCGTAAGCGCGTTCGTAAGTCCGGAACGTCGTAAGTCGAGGCCGTCGTAAGTCGGGGACCACCTGTACTCTTCCCCATGAGCTGCGTGCCATCCCTGATCTGTTTTTGTTCAAACCAGATTGAAGACCTATTTATTTAAAAGTGCTTTTGATGTTTAACTTTTAGTATTTAGCTTTTTTTTTAATCTCTTTTATTGTGGCTGTGTTTTTAATTTGCACTGATTTATTGTGCCCTGTTTTTATTTGTTTTATCTTGTAAAGCACTTTGGTCATTGCAAGGCGTTCTTGGAAGGTGCTATATAAATAAAGTTTATTATTATTACTATTATTAGTTCACTTTAAGGGGCAAAAAAAAAAACTATTTTATAGAGTGAAATATTTCATTTTAAACAAGTATCCATTAGAAATACAGTAAATAACCAGCTTGGCAGAAAAGCTTTGGTGATGCATCATTTTGGCCATCTGTTCTCCTTCCTGTTGGGTGGCATCCTGTGCCAGGGCCAGAGTCCAGTCCAATCTGAGAGCTTTTCCAACCTGGCACAGCTGTCCTGAAAAACTCACACTGTCACAGACAGCCTGAGAAGTGTGGAGGCCGTCATGACTCAGCTCAGACGTGAACGACCGCGGGAGATCAGAACAAGCTCTGCAGCAGACAATTACAGAGCAGACAGTGCTAATCAAAGATTAATGAAAACGATGTGTTGCAGGTTTCTGCACAGGAGGCACGCTGCACACAGAGAAGCAAGCTTTGGGTTAATTAAAGCTAATATTTTACATTAGCTAATATGGCATTAATCAGCCGCTGCTTCTAAGGAACAAAGCATTTGTGTTGCTAATGACATCTACAGAATCTGACAGACATCATCTCATTTGAACCGTGACTCGGCACAATCTGCAGAACATGTTCTGCTTCGAAGAGTTTGGTTTGGCTGAAGACCGACAGGATTAATCCTCGTTTTAGATTAAGATCATCTTATGTTGAGAAATGAATTTGTGGTATCGGTTTTGGTCCAACTTTAAAAGTAAAGATATGATGTCAGATGTCATGCTCAGAGTATGTGTTGTGAATTACTCTCAGCTACTACCACATCAACTTTTAGCTCAGTATCTGTTGAAAAGACTGAGTTAGTTATTTTTGTGTTGGCGAATATTGCTTAGCTGTGGCCACAATCTTACATTGAATTAACTCCAAGAGTTATTCAGTTGTAGTTGTACATCCAGTAATGAATTGCTGAAAGGTTCGTTAAAATGTGTCCAGTTGCTCATTAGATATTTTGCTAACAGACAAATAGGGTAGATGAACTAAAGTTTTAGGGGGAAAAAAATCTTGTGCAATGAGTCGCACTTGGAGTTTGTGTTGTGAATAATTCTCAGCTACAAGAAACACAAATCTCAGCACAATATCTGCAAAATTGACTGAAACATAACCATTTTTTGTGTTTTCTAATGTGCGTTTGCTG
Source organism: Garcialebias charrua (assembly GCA_038048925.1). NCBI lineage: Eukaryota > Metazoa > Chordata > Actinopteri > Cyprinodontiformes > Rivulidae > Garcialebias > Garcialebias charrua. Next base: position 1,727 of record JBBPBX010009415.1, on the reverse strand, counting down.
TGGCGTCCATCTTGACATTGGTTGGCTCCAAAGCTAATCAGTTGCAGATGTACATCCAAAATGCTGAAGTGTCACATTTTAATGGGTGCAATGAAATAAATATTGATAATATACAATATTTTGTGAAGATAGTTTCTGCATCAAATGGCAACAACAAAGCAAGAAATAAATGCCACAAAAGTTGCATCTTCTTCTCTGCAGTAAATTCGTTCTCTTTTTAGTTCGGTCCGTCTTATAAGAGAGCTCGCTCCTTAGAGACAACGAGCGACGGGCCCCCCCTGTGTGGAGTCGAGCGGAGCTCTATGAATAACTCCCCTCGCAGCTGAATGGCACGTTGCTTTCCCACAGTATTACTCAGTGTACACCCCCAACATGGCGGGACAAGCAGGAGCTGAGCACCCCTCCTCTCTGAGCCGCCAGCTGCTTCATAAACTGGACTACAGCGAGACACTTTACTGTTTATTTAGTTGGGTCAAGTAAGATACTATCGCCTTTCAAGCCTTTATCACAAGGATTCTACTGTGAGCAAAGACAATTAATTGCCACTTTTTTGTGTGACTTTCTGCTGCAGATTGTGCTAAAAACATTACAGTACTGTGATCACGCCAGTAAACCAGTAAGAAATGTGTTGACCCTGCAGCTGAATTTGGTGATGAATTATTGGCGCTAAAACCAGCAAGAATTCAGGGATTATTTCTGTTCAGCAGAGACAAAACAGTGGGAAAAGGTGGAAGGTTAGGTACAGGTAAGTAGTCATGACACATAAATATGAAAACTCACAACTTATGTTAACTTTTTCTTCATCTGCATGATTAATCAGAAAAAAGGTGAGATTTTATTATGCAAAATAAAAAAAGGATTAATATTATTTCCTAACAGTGGTTCTCAAATTGGACTCCAACAGGGTCCGCAAGCAAAAAAAAGATAAAAATTTTATATATATTTTTTTTTTACAAGCACATAGATGTTTAACAATACATTAAAAAACACCAAAATGCAGGAAGTCACATCTACTTTATTCAAAATTCTCTGGGGGAGGACCCCCAGGCCCCCGCTCACTATTGGCATCAGAGTTGCATTTGGGGCCAAAAAAAATCCGACCTGACCCGGCCCCAGCCCGTAGCCATCATTTTTGAACTTGACTCAAAGAATTAACGTAATTACAGGTCCAAACCCGAAACCCCCCCGACATTTTTAATTAAGCTTTGACTGCTTGTATAGTTAGTAACGGTCGGGGGACGCGCGCAGCTATAGGGCAGAAGATCAGAGCTGAAGGGGTGTTTGTCCTTTCATGGTGGTCAAAGCGCATTAAGTCCCTGCTTCTGCCTGCATCCTGCATTATTCAAACACGGACCCTGCTCTGACATATCTGCAAGGCTATTTTGGGATCTCACCTGTTTGGATCGTCGGCCGTGCGCGTCCACTGAGTGCAGCGGCTAAACGTCCATTTATGATTTAATGGACCGCTGCCTGGCAGTCCCATCTGAAGCTTAACTGAACTTTTTTAAACCTCTTTCAAGGCCCGTCAGCGTGCGGTCAAATGGCCGTGTGCGGCTGGTGGTTGTATGGCAAGCCATGCTGCCATATAATTGGAATGTATGGCAAACCATGTTGCCATAGCACTGTATCATCAGCCGCGTCTGCTGACACAATCAAAAGCCCGACACCGCCCTGCGCATCCAGCACATTATTATAGCCTGGTCCGACTCGGGCCCGGGTTAGAAATT